>VWZZ01004911.1:513866-526634 GCA_013399095.1 Psophia crepitans | reverse complement strand
GAAAGGGTGATCGGGCATTGGAACGGGTTGCCCAGGGAGGTGGTGGAGTCCCCGTCCCTGGGGGTGTTTAAAGAAAGGTTGGGTCTGGTACTTAGTGACATGGTTTAGTGGGTAATAGGTGGTAGGGGGATGGTTGGACTAGATGATCTTTGAGGTCTATTCCAACCTTAATGATTCTATGATTCTATATTGCTCTTATATTGCTGTTTTTCAGCATCCTCATGAAAAATCTGGAAAGTGGGGAGATGCATAAGATAACAAAGTTTGCTAATGATATTATTCAAACTAGTCAAAACAAAACTGACCGCAAAGAATTGCAGAAGGCTCTTGTGCATTTCTCCGTCATGCACAGGGGGAAAACAGAGTCCTAACTTTATGCACAAAACAGATGATGATAAGCTTGAAATGAGATATTGCCAGTTAGGAGTCGCTGTAGATAATTCTCTGAAAACAGAGTAAACAGACACAGAAAAACCAATAGAGGCCTTCTTCTGGATCTTAGGGACAAGGGCCATCATTCAAGAATTAAAATATTCACCCACTAACTATTGGTGCTAACCAGCAGGTACAAAATCTACTTGTAGATTCACTTCAGTTGATGCTGAACCTCGTAAAGAATCATCTGGAATCACAGTTCATGTTCTGGGTAAATGCTTCAGTAGTTTAAATTCCTGTCTGTGTTGCTTGGGAAATTCAGGGTAAGTATAAAGAAAAAAAGAAAAAGTTATTTCAGTCTAGCCTGATGAGGTGAGACAATGTGAACCCTGAGGACTTATGAAAAGCATTGGTTCCAAAAAACCCGTGGGTTTTGAGAGAGCCCCATGCTGGAATATATGGTAGGGCAAAAACTGATGGAAGATTATATGCATCTTAAAGTCTGTCCTATCAATTCTGTCACACAGAGTAGAACAAATCTAAATATATGACCATTAATAATTCATTTAAAAAAAGAGGGCTGTTCTTTTCACCAGCCCTTCCCTTTAGAGGTTCGTTCTTCCCCTACGCTACAAGCACAACACGCAACTGCTTGCATTTTGATTACTCTACCACAGTGACCACTTCTTACACGTGCTAGATTCAGTGTAGGGGTACTCCTGTGTACACACTTGCTTTTCCCCGAAACTTAAGCATTGGAGTGATTGGTATACTGCCCACACTATTCTTTAAGTAAATTGAAATGAGTAGGAAGACNCACTAGTTATCTGCGAGAAGAGATAACTAAATCAAACACAAATAAATCAAACACAAATAATTGAGCTTACTAAAATTAGCACCAATAACATTGTCACAAGCTTTAAAATGAGATTTTACTCTTACTTCAATAGTTCTGTTGCGTCAGACATATCTGTTTCAGCACTTCTCATTTCCCTATCTGTTCATCAGCAGCTCTGCTTTTGGGACAGATACTTCATGGTTGCGCTAACATTATAGCTCAGCACATGCATACCCTGCTTGTGACCCACACAATGAAATCTTTTAGCTGGCACCTGGCACACATCTAACACACAAAGTTATAAGAGCCCCAAGGGCTCCCATGACCTCCCCAAATCTTGCTCTAGAGAGCTAAGTGTCGTGTGTTACTTCTCATCAGCTGTGTGAGCACAAGCTTGTAGGACAGCTTTAGCTAAAAGTACAACAGAAATATGTTGTTTCAAACTCAATAAAATTTAAGTCCAAATTAAACCTGATTTCTTCTTAGAGATATCATGAGCTAAGGTAGAATTGTTTCAGACCAACGCTCAGCTACAATTACCACAGCAGAATCCACCTGTCTGCTGGCATAGGTGCACCACTGTCTGCTTTGTGCTTAGAAAGCTGCAAATGACTAAAGACCTTACTGCACTTTATTGTTTGTTTCATTACAAGCATGGTACCTGCGACCAAAAAGTGAGTTATGTTACAAATATAAAAAGAAGGTAAACATAGTAGTTGACATAGTAGTAAACATAAAAACAAATGTGATGTGTTGATCATGTGTTAGTAGGAGAGTTGTGGAGGTAAGTTGTGTCTCACAAGTCTGAGTTCTTTGAAGACATCTGAAAGCACATGATATAAGGGTGGTTCAGGGAAAAAGTACTTAAAACTCTAAAACATTTTGGAGGATATCCGGAAATATACTGAGACTTCTTGAATCTCAGCTCTTGTTTGTAGAACTGTTTCATCTACCTCCTCCTGTAAGACAAATTGCCTGCATTCAGGCTAAGATCTAGGACTTAAATTATAGTAGCAATAAACATTCATTATTAATTTAATTTAAATACTAGTCTNCTAGCCTGATGAGGTGAGACAATGTGAACCCTGAGGACTTATGAAAAGCATTGGTTCCAAAAAACCCGTGGGTTTTGAGAGAGCCCCATGCTGGAATATATGGTAGGGCAAAAACTGATGGAAGATTATATGCATCTTAAAGTCTGTCCTATCAATTCTGTCACACAGAGTAGAACAAATCTAAATATATGACCATTAATAATTCATTTAAAAAAAGAGGGCTGTTCTTTTCACCAGCCCTTCCCTTTAGAGGTTCGTTCTTCCCCTACGCTACAAGCACAACACGCAACTGCTTGCATTTTGATTACTCTACCACAGTGACCACTTCTTACACGTGCTAGATTCAGTGTAGGGGTACTCCTGTGTACACACTTGCTTTTCCCCGAAACTTAAGCATTGGAGTGATTGGTATACTGCCCACACTATTCTTTAAGTAAATTGAAATGAGTAGGAAGACTATACTGAGACTTCTTGAATCTCAGCTCTTGTTTGTAGAACTGTTTCATCTACCTCCTCCTGTAAGACAAATTGCCTGCATTCAGGCTAAGATCTAGGACTTAAATTATAGTAGCAATAAACATTCATTATTAATTTAATTTAAATACTAGTCTGTTCTTTCAAACAACTCAAAAGTGAGTGTAGCTTGCTTTTCAAAATTACATTCTGGCACAGGATATTCAACATTTTTTTCAGAATAAAAACTTTGTCTCTCTTGAAAAAAGGTAATATAGCCAAAATGTAAGCAAATAAGAACACTCTAAAACTCGACTCAATTGTAAGAATAAAACAGATTAAAGAGAAAATAATGATTTAAGCCTTGATGTTGCATAATGAAAACTAAACACTTCTTTAAAGAAAGTCCATAGACACTTGATAGTACAATGTTGCATTGGTATGTTTTTTAATGAGGCAAATTATTATGCAGAAGGATTGCACAGGCACTTCTATCATCCTACATTAAAAGACTGCAGAAGAGGAAATAAATGTAAGCCGGTTTTGTTTGAGAGAATTCTGTGGCATTCAGTTCCAACCTGTGGTTCCACAGAAGTCTCTATAGGCTATCTTGATACAGCAGGTTTCCTTGGAGAATAAGTTGCAGTAGAGGGGCTGAGATGACAGGGGGTGGTGAGTGAGCAGCCATGGGGTGCTTAGCTGCTGGCTGGGGTTAAACCACAACAGGGAATCAGCTGGAGTTAAACACCAATGTAACACCTGAGTAGGATCCATTGATGCAGCAAGTGAGCTTATCGTGCAACTTGTCCATGGCCTTCCTTGTGAAGACCCATAAAACCCCACAGACAGCATTGCCTTCCTCCCTACTTCTTTTGCCTCTGCCAAGTGAATCCCATGTTGCAGCCTTCACCTGGACCAGATCTTGAAGCTGTCCATTAGCTAGATGGGCAAGTGGGGAGGAAGGGGAGGGTATCAGAGTTGAGGGAGATATTGAGAAACGTTAAAAAACTGATTTTGCTGGAGTTGATCAATATTTCTGTAAAAGACAGAGGCAATTGAATGTTGGACTCAAGCACTTACAGGTACAAGTAGCTACAGGCACAGATATGCACCTACATTATAAAATGAATCATCATTTATTGGGTTTTACTTAACAGAAATCAGCAGTCAACAGGCAAGCAAAAAAGCATCAGTTGAAATACCACTCGGAATAAGCTAGAGGCTAAACCAGGCTATCCAGCCCAAATACTAATAGAAATGTTGTATCCTGCCTTTACCTTTGAACAGAAGAGAAAATATACATATAAACTCTCGATAGCCTGTGACAGCCTGACCCTATCAAAGCCAAGCAATACATGCAGCAATCGTACTGCTGTCAGAGCATTTAGGTCTATCAAAACCTGTGTTCAAACCACAGGCCATTACATGCCAAAGGTTTCTTCTGACTGTGGATCACAAACTTTTTAGTTCTGTAATACCCATTTTGTTGTTTAAGGTGCAAGTATTTGGAAATTGCTAATTGAATAACATGGTCTGCTGGAGGTTACAAATTATGGCTAGGGAAAAAAATATGGTTACTCCATCCAGCCCTGGGGCCTCCAGCACAAGAAAGACATGGACCTTTTATAGCTGGTCCAGAGGAGGACCGTGAATATGATCAGACGGATGGAACACCTCTCCTGTGAAGAAAGGCTGACAGAGTTGGGGTTGTTTAGCCTTGAGAAGAGATTCTTTGGTGAGAACTTGTTGTGGCCTTTCAATACCCGAAGGGAGCTTATAAGAAAGATAGAGACTTTTTACCAGGGTCTGTAGTGATAGGACAAGTGATAATGGTTTCAAAATGAAAGAGGGTAGATTTAGATTAAAGGAAGATATTCCCTACTATAAGTATGGTCAGATACCAGAACAGGGTGTCCAGAGAAGTTGTGAATGTCCCATTCCTGGAAGTCTTCAAAGTTAGGTTGGATGGAGTTTTGAGCAACCTGATCTAGTGGAATATGCTCCTGC
Organism: Psophia crepitans; assembly: GCA_013399095.1. Lineage (NCBI taxonomy): Eukaryota > Metazoa > Chordata > Aves > Gruiformes > Psophiidae > Psophia > Psophia crepitans. Next base: position 521,906 of record VWZZ01004911.1, on the reverse strand, counting down.
CCATGGCTGGAAGGTTGGACTAGATGATCTTCAAAGGCGTCTTCCCACCCAAACCATTCCATGATTCTGTCTATGAGTGTATGATTCTAAAATATTCCCTTGAAGGGAAACAGATGTGTGGTTTTGGGTGAGATCCAGCAGATGGTAGTAAAATAGTAAGCTTTTTGAATTTTGTTCTTAATTTTTCAGCAAAGAAAATATAGCTACTTCTCAGATGTCAGCTGGGTTTTGTAAGTTTATGTGCAATATATTTTCCAAGCATTTTTAATAATAAAGATATAATACTTTTGTGACATATTTGAATCCAGTTCTTACCTTTCTGTCCTTAACTGCCACTTTGCTCCAGGATGTCAAAGCTTTTGTTGCTAGCAAATCACTGTGAAAATAAAACATGCCTACTGGGAGAAGCATTGACTCTCTTCAGCATCTGGCCTTTCATCAAATTCTCATTAGAGTTGCCCTTCTACCCTACACTGCTTCCCATGAATTGGTTCTGGCATACCAGACATCACCACCACAACTATGAGTTACTTGTCAGAGCTAACAAATGTAGATGCAAGCCCTACTGGACACTGCACCTCTCCCTGAAAGAAATTCATCATGATGGGAACACTCTGAAAAACGTGGTAGAATATAACTTTAAAGCATTATAGCTGTTTCCAACGTGATTATCCCTTACTGAATACTAATAGTGACTTTGTGTTCATTTTCTGCAATACCCATCTACAATGCCTAAAGCTACCTCTCTCACATTTTAAAAAATGTTATATTGAAAAATTAAGATAATTCATGGCATCGTAAGCTTTTGGTCTTAAGACTTTCAGTGTACAAATCTTCCAGTTACTTGAATTCTCCAACCTGTAGTCATTTTTCAAAAGAAAAAAAACAACATTTCCTTTTAATCAATGTCATTAGAACATTTAAAGTCACTATTCAGTTTAAATTGTGTAATTTTGTATTTTCAGTGCTTAAAAATTATCATCTCATGGATTTATTTTTTTTGTGCAAAATCACTTTCTAATTTCTCAAAGAAATAACCCAAGAACTTGATAGTCTAAATAAAAAGGTCTTCAAGTGCTATTTCAATGTATATATAAACTTCTTTTTTATGGTTCTGATGCTAAATACACTGTCAAATTTATGTGGGAATAAAAGAATTTAAGAACACTAAATAGAAACATTAGTTTATAACTACTTGAAATGAAGCATGAATATTGTATACGTATTTTTCTCTTGCTGTCAGACAAGATGGAAATTCACTGAGGCCAATTTTGTACTGGAGTTCACAGCCTTATTTTATCTGATTACAATAGCTGTTCAAGGTCCATAAAACAATCTGATAGGGGAAAAAACCTCAGTCTCCTCACACAAGCTTCTGATAGATGATAGTGTCATGGTTTAGTTCCAACCAGCAGCTAAGCAGCACACAGCCACTCGCTCACTCCTCCCTCATGGCTGGTGTATCTGGTGTGGCCTATGTCCACAGCCTGTGGTTGAAGATGTTGATTTTGAGGAAATTGCTGGGGACCGATTGCTGAAGCCAGTTCTAGTTCCATCGTCGCTGCATTTTGCTCAGTTTCATCAAGGTTCATCCTTCATTAATTTGGGTGATGCTTACTGTAATACCAGTGATACAGCATTTAGCAATTGTAGTAGTGATGACATCAATGGCAGTGTTATTTAACAATTAACATCACAAAATTTAATTTATTGTCTATTCTCACTCAAAATCAAATCCTTTTGAGGTACTTATTGGACTTCCCCATGCTTCTGCATCACCCACCAAGTGTACCCAGGTCCTTGAGCAAAAGCAATCCTGTGGATGGGTTTGCCTTTGCCTGAGGCAGGGCTCACCCTCACTGTCTTCCCCAACGTATTCTTCATGTGCACTACAGGGACTTTATGTCCTTCTACAGCATGTGGGAGTTTTGATTGGGCAGGGACAGCTCGATTGGCAGATCCCCTAGTATTAACTAACCAAGTAGGCTTTGCTGAATGTGTATCCCAATGTTTGGGGGTCCCACCAGCCATTGCTCTCAGTGTAGTCTTTGATAGTCCATTGTATTGTTTGAGTTTCCTGGAGCCTGGTGCATGATAGTGGATGTGATCTATGCCATGCTCTTTGACCCAGGTGCCTATAAGGTTGTTTTAGAAATGAGTCCTGCTGTCTGACTCAATTCTTTCTGGGGTGCCATGCCACCACAAGACTTGCTTTTCAAGGCTCTGGATAGTGTTCCAGGTGGTGGCATGGGGCATGGAATATGTTTCCAGCCATCCAGAGGTAACTTCCACCATTGTAAGTACAAAGTGCTGGCCTTGGTGGGTGTGTGGCAGTGTGATATAAGCAATCTGCCAGGCCTGTGTATATTTCAGCCACCATCCTTCATACCATAGTGGTTTTAACTGCTTGGCTTGCTTGATTGCAGCGCATGTTTCACATTCAAGGATAACCTCAGTGATAGTGTCCATGGTCAAGTCCACTCCTTGATCACTAGCCCATCTATATGTGGCATCCCTTCCTTGACAGCCTGAGGTGTCATGGGCCAATCAAGCTATAACTAACTCACCCTTATATTGTCAGTCCAAATTCACCTGAGCCACTTCCATCTTAGCAGCCTGATGCAGCTGCTAGGTGTTCTGATATTCCTCAGTGCCCTGACTCTTGGGTATGAGGGCATCTGAGTGATGTACTTTCACAACTAGCTTCTCTAGACGAGCAACAGTGTCTTGCCACGATGGAGCACCCCAGCTGGGATGGCCTCTGCACTGACAATTGCTCTGCTGCCATTGCTGTAACCACCACCACAGGGCGTTGGTCACTTTGTTCCTAAAAACTGGATCTCCTGTGCAGATCCCTTGACCTTACTTTGTTTTATGGCAAAACCAACTTTCAGAAGGATTTGGATTATTTTCCTCCCTTTCCTAGAAACTTCTTCTGTCTTGCGCCATACGATGATGCTGTCAATATATTGCAGGTGCCCATCCTGTTACAGTGCAGCCTGGATCAGTCCATGGCAAATGGTGGGGCTGTGTTCCCATCCCTGGGGCGGTTGATTCCAGGTAGTACTGAGCACATCTCCAAGTGAAAGCAACCGTGGCCTACACTCTGCCGCCAAAGGGGTTGAGAAATATACATTCACGGTACCTCTTGGCTGTGTCCCTTCCCAGCTTCTTGTGAAAATTAACACCCAAAATTCTGAAATTGCTGTGATGTATTTTCCCCATGGAAAGCAGTGTTTCAGTTGAATTTTCCTTTTATTTGTGAAACTCCTAGATGTGACAAAGAATATTTTTGAAACTAAGAGTATTGCCTTAACCTCCTCAAGGGGAAATAGGAAGTGACGTGCTGCACAGGGACATGCTTACTCCATCAGGTTTGACACAAATCTGCTGTGCAGTGGTGTGGTAGTGCTGAATATAACCCTCAGTTGCTAAAGCTTGCTAATATTTCCTGGAAGCATTTCTCTCACCAGTTTGGTTTTTACAGCTATAAAGAGCTCTCCACTCTGACCACTCAGAGGCTGATTTCAAGCTTCCCTGCCATACCCAAAGTCACCTGTGTGCAAATAAAATCCTATCATCCTGTGGTCCACCACGGCCATACATCTCAACATGGCAGAGAGTGTTAAAGGCAAATAGTCACCTCCAAAGCACTGTAATCATAGGTGTTTGAGGGGTGCTGTTGTCTTGAGTACTACAACATTGCTGGATTAAAATAATGAATGATAATTTTCCTTTTGCCCAGCTTGGTGATCACATCTGAACAGTGGTAACAGCTCTTCTGGAGAGCAGCTGATTAGAACCAATAGTTGAATTCATCCACTAAAATCAGCCTAGTAATTTTCATCTTGCAAACGGAATAAATTTAAGTAATATTTTATGCCTCTATGTGCTAGAAAAAGTTGCTGAGCCTGGCCCTCCTTCCACCAAGCACCAGTGGCACTCTTCCCACTATCGTTCAACACACTCAGGTCCTGCAGCTGCCTTTATCTCTGTGTTCACACAGATCAAATCCAGTTCCCTGATATTACTTAAAGTGGGAACAGCTTTTCTTTTGGACCACTGAGCAGAGTTGAGGTCCTGTAATTTTGTTAATAATACTGATGGCAATCTATGCAAAATTTCCCATTTTATTTCTGTGACTTGTTAATGGGAATCAGTCTTAGAGCTGGTACAATTAGCAAATGTGATCTATCCTGAGATGAGACTCTTAGTGACATGTCTCCACTTTCAGTTCCTAATTCTGTGCACAAACTGCTCAGCTTTGTAACTTCTGATGTCTCTGAGCCTAGCTCTGACTCTGGGCCCTGACACTGTATTAGTGCAAGTGCCATTACTGGCATGAACCATGGTTATCTGCTGGTGTTAGTGTGGTTCCTAGCACTGCTCAGAAGCTCACAGGCTCAAATATGACATCGATGCAGAGCTGGATGACACAAGACCATAGTGAGAGGAGAGTGCTTTCATTGACATGCAAATGCTTCCATGGCTCATATCACTTTCGCAGGATAAGGCTGTCTTTCAGATGCTCAGAGATTTGAGAATGACCACTGCTGTGTTGTAGGAGCAATGGATATGAAGGTAAAGCCGTAATAATATATACACACTGTAGTGCACTACTCCATGGAAACTGACAGTACGTTTCCAAGGTAGCCAAACAAAAAAGAAAAAAGGAAAGGAAAAGAAAAAAAGAACTAGGCTAAAAAAGAGTGAAGTACAAAGAACATCAGCTAACAGCTTGATCTGTTAAGAGGTAAATTTTGGAAAGTGCTTAAGCCCCACTGGAAGTCAATGGCAGTTGTGCTCTTAAATCAGTGAGGACCTTTCGAAAAGCCCAGGTAGGAACATCGTTGCTTGATGTGTGTCGCTGATTGTTGTACGCAGTTGTCCTGCAGCTGTAATTTCCTTCTACGCTGTGCTCCTCTCCAGGGCTGCTCCCATCTCTTCACTGTCCCACAGGCACTGTGCTTCAGGGGACTGTTATTCCTCCTTTCCTCTTCTGCTCCCCAGACTCCATGTACCTTTATATCCACCCAATAGCCAAATGTTTGTGTTGCCTTTCTAATAACCAGGAGTGTGATGCCAAAGTAGCGCCTGTTTGCTCCCACGGCCAGTGACCAAAGAAGGCTTGAACTGGCAGGGAACAGCAGGGATGGTCCATTCCCATCCCTCACGCAGGGCAGATATTTCTGCATAGCAGCTTGAGTTGGCAAGAAAGAGAAGAAAGAGCAATGCACTGCAATAAGCATAGCCAATGTGGTCCCTAACAAGAGCTCTGAGGACATGAAGAAGTGGAGTTTTTTAGAAAGAAACAATTCAAGAGTAGTTGGTTGTTACTTTGGAAACTGGCCATACCAAAGTGAACTGACCCATCTCAAGCATAGCATTGCTTTCCAAGCTTTTCTCCTTTCCATTTACATTATAAGAAAACAAAACACTCCAGGGATTTTGGCATCAGCGCGCGAGGGTACATGACATCTCAGTAGAAGCTGAAAGCAACCTGCAAGCTCTGGTATTCTTAACAAAACAAATGTAAAATGCCAATGCAATGAGAAGTCTTCTCGGAAAAAGTAGAAATAAGAATGTAAGTTTAATATACAGTTAAATTACCATTTTGGTAATAAAAACACGCACTGGGTGAGATTGACAAGATTATTAACCTCTAAAACCACCAACCAACCCCCAAAATACAACAGACTTTTTTCATTCCTACATCTGGAAGCCTTTAAACTATTCTACAGGAGAAGCCACTCTTGAAGACTTTGGTAATAAAATACGAACAATAAACCTAAGCCAGTATATAATCAGTTTTATGAAGTCTTTTTTACTCCCTTTCTATGTCTGAAAATTTCCAGGTAGTGAAAGCTCCTCAGAGATAAAAATGTAATAACTGTTTTATGGCAGCTGCCAAAGAAAAGTGCAAACCTAGTATATTAACTGAAAGTATTTTGAGCATGGATAGAGAAGTTTCCCATTCCACTTCAAACAGAACTTAAGCTTTGTTTTCAGTGGATTTGCTACTCTAGACACAGTCTGAAAAAAATTAATATAACCATTTTAAAAATAAACATTCTTAGTATCTATTAAAGGAAATAAAAATCTGAAGTGTTCCTGTGATTTAGAATATAACTAAGATTTAAAAATACTGATTTATGTAGTTGATTTATAGTCAAGTCTTCTACCTATGAAAAGAGGAGGTTTTTTTTCTTTGCTGAGGAAGATAAATACATATTTGTCTTCCATGCTTCAGCTGAAAATTGATCTCTCTCTTCACAAAGTTCATGTGAACTCTCCTTCAGGACATTGGCCCAGTGAGGTCCACAAGAGACAGGTCTTAGATATAGAGGCATCATGCAGATTATCTTTCCGTTCTCAGATATGAAAATTTACGCATTTAATCATGAGTCATGAAGAAAGTAGCTAAAATCAAGAGGCTTGACTGGAACACAGGGAATCAGTGAGTGATGGTGACTTTTCTTGTTGCTTTTAATAGTGAGATTTGTCACCCCAAGCTCTCAGTTCTCAAAAAAGAAATAATTTCAATTTATTTACACAGTAATATTTTCTGATTATTTTTTTTTTTTGGAGGGGGCTATGCTGCACACATTTATTTCACTGAAGATTATGTCCACAGCCCGTGGCCTCGGTCTGATCTGACAAGCAGATCCTGGGCCTGACAGTGAGAAATCCAGCGTACTTGAAAACTCCCTAGACTATACAGGATCAGTGAAATAAACACTGCTTGTGTCGCAAACTCAGACCACTCTAAGCTTTCACAAGGCTGAAACTTCCTGAAGTCATGTGGCCACAACAGCTTTTATTGCACGGGTGACAGATGTTCTGTGGAGAGGAGGAGGAGGGAAGGACCAAGACATGGAGAAGGGCATGTTCCCTGTGAGGCAATACTGGAGCTCCACGGGACATGTCAAGTGCTACTGATCCCAGACAGTGAACAGTAAAGTCTGTAGGACTGGAGACCAACAGACCCTTCTTGTACCAAGTTATAGATCCGCAGCATCACACTCCTGTGCTTGGCTGAATAAAAAAGTATTGTCAGACTCAGGGTAGGAAAGCATCCAGCCAGCACAGAATGAGAAAAATGGCCCTGGGACCACAGATGTTGAATGAGATCAGTCAGTTTATATGATGATCGACTGATGGGTACTGAAGCAGAAGAGCTGAGACCACCAGAAATGCCAGGCTACGGATCACCATCATGGGCGACCAGTCAAGTGAGGCAAAGGAGACAGAGTCATGAGGGACCAGGCAAAGAGGCCTAATAAAATACAGCCTCCTCGATTGCTGTCAAGCCAGTCAGGAACAGGCTGCACTTTTCATACCTGTATGTTTCTTTTGGTGTTTGACTAATCATATCCTGAAGGCCTTATCATATGAATAATCCCCAATCTGGCTTTCTGTGAAGGTCATACTCCCCGATTCCACACTTTACCCTGGAAGTCTGATAAACTGCAGTGATCAAGTAGAATATATTTATAAATCTAATTGTTATTTACAGTTATAACTCTCAGCAGACTTTTAGTTCACTTTTTTTTCAATTCCTTGCCCACCTTCAGAAATTATCTTTGAGTTGTGATGAAATTTCCTAGTAAAAAAAAATAGTTTTGTCGAAATTTTTAATACATTTATTTTGACCTTTTTCTTCAAGCACAGATAAGACACTTACAGTAATCTCTTCTGTCATACATTATCATATTTTCAGAGAAGTAGTTTTGAGAAGTCAAGTCAGTCATGGTATTTCATATCACTTATCTCCTGGATTTCTCTCTTTGTAGTGTTTACAGCAGAATGGAATGAAGTTGTGGCAAATGGTTTAATTTGCATTTCCTTTTAAATTATTGAGTACAAGGTGAGGAAATTAAGCACACTGTAAATGCAGATAGAATCATAGAATCATAGAATCACTAAGGTTGGAAAGGACCTCTGAGATCATCAAGTCCAACCGTCAACCTAACACCACCATGCCTACTAGACCATGTCCTGGAGCGCCGTATCTATGCGTTTTTTGAAGATCTCCAGGGA
>VWZZ01004911.1:421411-513236 GCA_013399095.1 Psophia crepitans | reverse complement strand
CGCCAACTAGATTTAACACCATTGACCACAACTCTCAGGGCTCGTCCTTCCAATCAGTTTCCAACCAGGCAAAGAGTGTGCCGGTCCAATACGTGAGCTGCCAGCTTCCCCAGAAGAATGCTGTGTGATACTGTATCAAAGGCTTTGCTAAGGTCCAGATAGATGACATCCACAGGCTCTCCCTCATCATACTTAGATAGAACTAAGTATGTACAAGCATCATACAGAAAACAAAAGTTTGGAAATAAAAACCTATCAGCCATTATAAAACTGAGTCACAAAAGTCAGGAAAAAAATTTGATTTCCAATGTCTCATTTATCTCATCTGTGGGATCATTTTGTATAGAATTTATGTTTTTCAATGTGGTTTTTTTTTTTTTCCTACTTAGTTTAAAAAGAAATAGGCAGGGACGTTTTTATAGTTTCCTTGAGAACATAATTCCACCTCTTTTTCTTCTCAAACTGCTTCAGCTATTCCTCATGTGACTTTTTCCACACGTATTGAATTAATTTTTGTTTTCACTGCTTCTAATACATCTGAGACTCCTGCAACGTTTGTTCTCCTTCGCTAAATTTCTCCAAGTTTTGTTGGTTCCTCACTCCTTTCCCTTCACTTGTGACCAAAGAAATCTCTACATTTGAAACAAAATACCCACCACAATAAAGTTCTCTGATATTTTCCTACATTTTCATGTGCTTCTCTCCCTCTTTGGAAGCATTCAAATGCATACAAGAGGGAAGAAATAGGAATTATGCACCTGCAGGAAAACAAAGGGAATTGGGGAGGCAATCAGGTAAATTAACATTGGTTGTGGTGGCAAAGAGCAAATCACATTTGAAATATACACTGAATAAAGAGGCAAAACCTGTTTACTTGGTGCAATTCATAACCGTATTGTGACACTGTGTTAGGAGTAACTTGGAGCAGGAGTCTGTTTCCATAGCACTTAGGGGTCTCCCAGTGCTCGCTCTCTCTGCTCCCGCCTGCCCACCTCATCTAAAACTGCTTATTCTGTGGACCTTCAGTACCAACAGTGTGTCTGCAAGCAGGATGCTGTGAAAAATTCATTAACTGCTGAGAGGATCTCAGCTCTGGAAACATGACAGGTATAATTCACTTGGAAAACAGTCAGACTGCTAACACAGGGTTCAGGTCCTTGCTCGGGCAGGGCAGGATCTCAGTTTCATTACTTACCCCATGCATTACAAAATGGATACGAGGCTCTTTGCCAAAGGAATATATTGGAAAACTAAAACTAAAAAGTCTTGTTTTTCTGGAAACACTGCATATAGTTAATCTGTCTTGAAAATTTAAATGGGAAACAGATTATATTGTCTAATTTCAGAGGTTTTTGATATGTCAGTGTATTACCAGATATGCATGCTGGGAAATGCAACACAAAAATGGATGTTTAAACAAACTCATACATTTTTCTAACGATTGCATATATTATAAAAAAAAATCAAATCTTTCAGTTTTTTAATTTAAAGTTGGATTATTTAGATCCTCAGAGGAATAATTCATTTGGGAAATATTTAAATATTGCACTATCAAATGAAGGCTTGTATTCTTCCATAATTGTCACAATGACAGCTGGCTTGAAGTGTTTTATTGATTTCCCTATAAATAACTTTGAGCTGAGGAAGAAAGACACTGCATGTAATGTAACTTGTCTTATAAAATAATTACATAATATTAGAATGAGAATTCAATCTGCTGGAACAGCTTACAAAATAAAACGACCAAATAGTGTTTGAATAAGGATCTGGCTGATAGAGTGGACTGATTTAAATTTATACAAATGTTTGGAAAGCAACAGTCTACTGTAAGAAAAATGACTGTACTGTAGACTCACTCTCATACCGTACTGAGTTGAGCCACTGGAAGAGGACTTTTGCCTTAACCTACATTATTCCAGTGCCATCTGAGTGGTAACAGGCACCCATATAATTTAAGAACATGAAAGAGAACAAGCGTCTCTGAACTTTTGGCGTGCAAATTCTTCTTTGGGTCATAAAACCTCACCATATCCTTCAGATAAATCCCTATGGCCTCCAGCGTACCACCTAACTCAAGGGTTATCTCTCCTCATGACTCGAGCATTATTCTCAGTGGAGCAGAATCTGGTTGATTCATTTCAGCACCAGATCTCTCCTAACACAGCTCATGAACCTTTTTTTCAGAAGCTGCCTTCTGAAGTGCACTGTACATATGGAGGGACATGGGAAGAGTAAAAGTTACTGGTACACAGTCAACAGGCTGAAGTGCCCGCGTGCCGCTTCAGAAGCAGGCACCACATATCCTGCAGAGCTCAGCTCTCTGGCCAGATGATCCCACTGGTGACAGGGCACAAGTAACCTGGCCTGTGAAGGGACCCATTAATTAAGGCCTTTCATGTTGTCAGATGAGCCACAAAAACTGAAGGCTCAGCATGGATGGACACAGATCACTGAAACCTCTGTGGGCTTCCTGCGAGGAGCACAGCTTCCCCTGTGAAACCACAGGAACGACTGCATGGTTGACAACTGCTGCGATCCAGGTACAGGCTCAGCACACTTAGGTGTAGCTACTAACCTTCATATTTTCCATTACTATTACAAAACATTTTGTGCCATAATTGTCACCTGTGGCACCACTTCAGAGCCTGAGACAACTGGTTCAGACACCAGAGGATGGACAGTCAACAGTAACTGGAAGGTACTCAGGGGAAACTCTCTTAAGAGAACTTGATAGTAATTGTCTTAATGTTTTAAATCAGGTATTTCAGCTAATGCCCTCAAGGCCCTCCAGGAACAGGCTTGTCCAAAATTAACATTTGCTACTGGTTATTGCAGCCTGATGACTGGACACAGCTATAGACCCTTTATTACCACGTTAAAAAAGAAAAAGAAAGAAACCCTGAAAGAGACATCACTGTCACAAGCAGCTGCTATGCTGCATGCATTTTCCCCCCTTCATGCTAAATGTTATAAGAAAAATACTAAAAATCTGACTGATGAGTTAGAAATGTGTGACAGGATGCGCGTGTAATGGCTACACTGGCCCAGGAAAGACTGGCCTGCCCTGCCAAGTTCTAGGAATTCTGACTTTGAAAAATGTTTGTACATGTACTGTGTGACAGAAGGAAGTTAGTCAAAGCCAGGCTGTGCTGAAAAGCAGTATTACATTCACGTAATATCTTCCTGAAATTCCAGCCCTGACCACATTTATTGCTTTTCTAAAACAAAATAGAGTTACAAGATCTTTTTGTTTGCTGTGTTAATTATCAAATTTCCATATGTTCAGATTCTGTTCCTTGAAATGTTTCTCTCCTCCCTATCATGTACCACTTTTCCCTGTCTTGTACAGATCTATCTTTATCTTCCCAACCCTAATTTCCGCTCCCCCCCCCTCCCCCCCCCGCTTGTGTGTAGGAAGGAAGAAAATGCTAGTCCTGAGTATAAGAAGTCCTGGCAAAAGTAGGTAAGGTGACCAGCAAATCATAAAATAAGATTATTGTGCTACTAAAATAATCATCCTCCGATCATATTCCTATTTCTATTCCTGCAGTGTATTGCCCTGAACACAGATCAGCTGAATCTTAGGATATTTTTCTTCTGAAGCTCATGGGACAATTTGTTCTGAATTTTTTATGGACTGACTCAACATATAGGTCAGCAAAGTAAGGATGAAAACCTGTGGTGCTGATTTCATGAAACAAGATTAAAAAGAGGGTGCAGATTGTTACTCCTGTGATCTAGAGATAGCTGGTTTTGAAAAAACCAAAACACCCACCTGCTGTGGTCAATGATGCTACTGCATTTTCCCACGGTACTACCCAAGTAATATTCTAGCACATTTTAGCTCATTCACCTGTTTCAAATCTGCGTTAGTGCCACTTACCAGACACTGAATCACTTTCTGCCCCTCCTATCACAGTCAGGGGATGTAAATACAGACCACAAGTTAAACAGGAAAGGGCATAAATTACATTGGCCCAAGGACAGCTGTGCAGAGCAATAGTCATGCAAATGAAGAAAGTGATCTGCTGTTTATGTGCATGCATAAAAAAATATGTATTTTCCATAGACACCTGAGGCAGTCAAAGATTTTCATGTAGACTTTTATTGTCCAAAGAGAAAAAATATTTTTAAAAAAAATTATTTTTACTTTTTCGTTCCTTCCCTCTGGGTTTCAGCTGCATCATTGCTGTGAGTGCTATCTACTGTGTTAACGAGAATTTCTATTAGCCTTGAAAAGCTGAACTCGGCGGTGCTGCCTGTCTGTCACTTGCATTGTTTTTGCTCAGATACCCACCATGCCTGGAACTTACACCTGTCTGATCTCATTAGTTCAATGCAGCAGCTGCCCAATTTGGAGTTACGTCTTTTAATGTAATCAGTTTAGAACAGCTTTGCATCTCCATTGCAGGGTTTGCCTCATTACATTTTAAATGAATCTCATTTGCTGAAACATATGATCTAACAGTTATAGCAAATCTTAAACCTCAACAAACACAGGCTTGATTAATGAATACAGAGTAAACCGAATTGCCTTTTTATGTTTAATCACCAGCAGGAAGTTTTTAGTCCTTTGATCTAAAGGCAGCTTCCTTGTTGACTTTAGCTCCCAATTGCTTGTGAAGTACCTCATCCTTTTACTTTAACTAATTATAAAAGCTCTTATGTGCCTCTTTTCCCCAATGCAAAGTGTCTAGAAATTACATTGAACTTGAACATACTGATGTAGGAAGCACAGCAAAGAGCGGTTGTGTTACTCCTCTCAGGCACTTTTGTGGTACCTCTACTTTTTCACCCGACACCTCATGCTAGCACTGCACTCAGAGGTCAGGATGAAGAAAGACTTAGATGAAACTCAGCTGACAAGTGGCAAATGGTTTCTCACGATGCCAGCCTCTGCTGTTGACCAGCAATTTCAAGAACCTGTCTCTCACCCTGCCCCAAGTTATAACTGTAAAAACGGAGGGGTTGAGTTTAATTATATTCCTGCAGTTTTGTTAGCAAATTGCAAAGATTTCCATTTACTTTTGTCCTGGCAGTTTTGAAAACAATAAAATCTTTTGCATATTATACTCAAATAAAAGCATAAACTGTATTTTTCCGCTGTGATTGCAAACATTTGAAATGACAGACAATCGTGTCCAACTTTAAATGTGTTTGTGTTCCAGATTGCAGTCCTCCTCCTCCTCCCCCCTCTTTGTCTCTCATGCATACATGAATGAGGAAGAATTCACTGAATTAACCTTTCATAGGCTGGGGTAAACCCTGTCTCTAAGTTTTAGGAGAGATTTGGAAAGAGGACAGACTTTAAAAGCCTTTCAGCCTCACTAAAGAATATATTTAGTTTCAGATCATATGCCAGGGGCATTCATTTCATTTTGTGTTAATATATTTTCAGCAGAATCTTAGCAGTCTCGTGCACCAGGTGCTGATATTAAATCTATAAAATCTATAGTGAGCCAGTGAAAGCCATTTCAAGCTGATAAATATTTACAGCCACTTACTCAAAAATGAAGTAAGAGAATTTATATTGTCTTCAACTTTAATTTCAAAGACCTGGTCTGGTTAAGGACACTCCCTGTGTGTACTCTTCCTTTCAAAAGGAAGTATTACAGGCAAAAAGCCCCCAAATGAATGATAGTACAAAATAACTGGGAAAAATGAATATATATTGAAGAATAACATTAAAAAAAGTCAGATTGGTCTAGCGGCTATCTGTGGTGATAAGGAGTGTGAAAGGGGTTTCTCCTCTCACTGGGAAACTCATCCAGAATGTTGCTCCTTGTCAGTGAAGGCCCTCACAGGGAATCCTGCAGGACCCCATAACCAAGTGGTTACTCCTTCTAAGGCAGCACATCCACCCAGTTTAGCAGCATGTAGGACAAGGTGTGTAATTTAGTACCCTTGGCACATACGCGCAAAATTGGGATGAAAAGACACATAGATACTTTCCAACTTATCCAGAGTAACGAGTAGGTGCACGTAAATGATGCTATTCCATTTCTTGTTTGGGCAATACCCTACCTCACTTAAAACTCCCTGTAAGCGGTGTTATGTTGGCCATATAAGAAACAAGCAACAAAAACTGGAGAAAAAACAGGAGAACGCTGGAGAGGGAGAGTTTACAAGGGCATGTAGTGATAGGATTAAGGGGTAATGTCCTTAAACTAGAGGAGGGAAGATTTAGATTAGATATTAGGGGAAAATTATCTCTGTGAGTGTGGTGAAGAATGGGAATAGGTTGCCCAGAGAAGTTGTGGATGCCCCATCCCTGGTAGTGTTCAAGGCCAGGTTGGACGGGGCTTTGGGCAACTTGTTCTAGTAGAGGGTGTCCCTGCCCATGGCAGGGGCATTGGAATTTGATGATCTTTAAGATCCCTTCCTGCCCAAACCATTCTATGATTCAATGATTCTGTGATTCTATGAAAAATACCTTTCCCTGGTATGACTTTTCTTCCCCTCCCATAGGAATTCAAGTGCTGTTTGTCAGCCACCAAGTTGTTCTAGTCCAAGGTGCAGGAATAGGAGAAAGAAAACAAAAATTAGAACACCATCTCCTACCTCCATGACTGCACAGCCTGAGCCGTCAGAAATGGTTACTGTACTTTCAAAGGGAAGAGCTAACTTCATAGAGATTAAAGGATCAAATGATCAGCTTTAAAAAGAGAACTAAACAATCCCTTTTTTATTGAAAGAGTGTGAGTTTCAAGTGTTGCAGCCTGCGTGCAGAAACTCTAGTATTTTAAATGAAAGAAGGGAAAATTTAGCAAGTACACTTGTCCTTGGCTCTTTTCCAAGACATCTCAGCTGTTTCAGTGAATTTAAAATGTGAAATGAATCAAGTATATGAGGATGGATCTTTCACAAGTTATGGTTTTCTTCTTTAAATAATGAAAAATCTCTAAGCCTTTAGAAAAGTGAGGCACCTGAACAAGCTACCCTCATTTGGGGGCTTGTCTGGGACATCATCTGCTTTAGGGATTGACTGCTGCTCTTTTCTGTGAGCAGCAGATGGGAGGAGAAATAGGGGCCTATCTGATAATTAGCCTAAAAAAAAATGGTCTCGTGAGATTATCTAGTCCTGACAAGAGAAATTGTCAGGAAGATTTTAGTGGTTATTTGCCGACCAAACCAGACTTATTGGCCAAAGAAGTAAATAAACTGTCAAATTAAGTTTACTATTACACTCTTGGAGGATAGAATATATCTTAGATATTCCTTTGGCATTGTTAGAACAGTAAATGTGTACCTCACTAGCTCTTGAAGAACATAGAAATAGCTTTATAACCCTGATGCTGCGCTTTTCTGCAGTGGTTCCAGTGACCGTATTTTAAAAAGGGAGCAACATAAAATGTTTACAACTAAGGTACCACAATGGTGATGTTACATGGTTGTAAAAAAGGTATTTTTATGTCTCATATACTCCTTCCCTCAGTACAGTTTCTGGAGTGTGAGTAAAGGGGACACTGTATTCACACCTTTTTTTCAAGTTTCTGGAAGCTACAGCCACTGGTGGCCACATAAATTATGTGTTGGGAAAGGTAGGCAACATAAATTAGGATCTTTTATTGATGAAGCTTGTAATAAAATGAACAAAGTGGAGCCAGGTAGGTGTTGTGGTCACATCAACATTAATTCTGCTTCACCTTTATTAGAAGAAATGTGAATACACCAAATCAAAACTCTTGGTTTAACTTTTGAGTGATCCTCAAACATGTTGGAGTAGTTGCCCTACAACAAATGCTCCTGCTCTTGCTTGCATTTCATTCAGAACTATTGCTAGTATAACTGTGGTGCCCCGTGAGCATAACAGAGTGACCCTTTATAGTAGTTGTGGGCAGGTGCTGCTAAATTTATATAGTTGCATATTGTTGTGATTTTTGTATAAACTAATCACGTCCAAAGAGAAATTATTTAGTTTGTGTATTTATTCTTTTCATTCCAGGGTTTCCTAAGGATGGAAGTGGGTGCCTCAGTGTTCAAGAAATGTTTTCTGGTAAACTCAGGCGACATCTGCTATGCAACAGCACAATCTAAATCAGAAGAGGCTACAAAATGTCCGGTGGAAACGGATTATAGATGTATTGCCAGGGAAATGCTCTCCAAATAAGATAACACAGAATAAAAACCCATGCTGAATGGCATGACTCCTTCTTACAGAGTCATGTACTTAGTTTCTAATATGTTCAGGATTCAGACTACGTACATTGTTCAACAAGAAAGTTTATTGAAGCAAAAACTTGTTCAAGTCAAGGAAATACTCTGAAACTTTTGTGTGAAGGAATGATAAAACTGTGCATACCTTGATACCTTGTACCTCCCCAGCTTTTGTTGTAGAAAATGTCCTTTCTGCTTTACTAAACTAATCTTAACAAGCCCAAAAGGTATTTAGATATGAGGTCACAAGAGCTGGAAGCCTCAGTCATTGGTAATGTTTGGGAACTAGTTCCTAAATTCGAGAATACAACTCTTCTGGACTAAAATTTTAGTTTATAATAATTCAGAATTGATGGCTCTGGTTATTCACTGAAATGGTGCACAAGGCTGATGTTAGCATAGGCAGACCTCTTGATAGGACAGTCACGCAGTGTTTAATAAGTTGGATAGACTAAGCAGGAATAAATGAGACCTGTGTTTGTTTCCTTTTACACATGAGCAGAAGTTGAAGCTTAACAAATTCTGTGGGTTTTTGGCTTTTTGGTAATTACTCTTAAAATAGGGATTATAATCAGGAGGGGAAAACCACTTCTTTCTTGGAAAATTTTAAGACTTGTTGAAAATTCAGAGATGAGTGTGAAGAAAGGCTTGATTTAAAGATGCCTCCTGTCTACAAACTGGAAACCTGGTGAGAAGAAAATCTCCAACATTTAGTCTCACAGGCTAACAGGAGAACAAGGCTCAAATGGGCTCCCAGTTACTGAGTTAGGAGACAAGTTACCTTGACAGCAGAATTTACTCCACATTGTGTAACAGTTTACTGTCCTTTCAGGAAAGACTCTGTAATTGCAGTGGCCACAGATGCCATCTGCTTAAAAAGTTTTTTCAAAGTTAAGCAAATGTGGAAGTTTCACTTGGAGGAAGGAAATATCAATGTTGAGATCTCAGAAAGTGTTCAGCTTTAATGTGAGTTGCCACACAGTTCTTTCTGAGCTTCTGTGCTGCCATTACCAGTCTCTGATCTGAACTGATCTGTATCATTTTATAGGGATGATTTACTTGGCTTTATAAAAAACAACAAACCAACAATGTCCTCCTTCCAACATGTCTTCCCTGTACATCCTATCTATAATATTTGTATGCAATACTGACAGAGGATGGTAGATAAACAATATTTGGAAGCATGTCTGAAATAGTGAAGAAAACTGCTGAGAAGTGACTTTTATTTTATTTTTAAAATTACAAATAGGAGAGAAAAAGACAGTAACTTAAGCAGCTTCCTGCTTTTCACAATCAAAACAGAGAGGCAGACAATATATCATATTTTAAGAGCAATAAAACTTGGCATTAATATTTTAAAATTTACACCTTGCACATGTTCTTTTCCACAGAGAATATATATTGATTACCGTGCTGAGCACCATGTAGAAATTGAGTGTGTGGAACCAGAATTTTTCACATTCTTAGCAGGAAATCACATGATCACTGGGCTAAGGACAGTTGTGTGACATCCAACAAGGCCACGTGCTAGGTCCTACACTTGGGTCAGAACAACCCCAGGCAATGCTACAGGCTTGGGGCAGGGTGGTTGGAAAGCTGCCTGATGGAAAAGGACCTGAGGGTGCTGACTGACAGCTGGCTGAACATGAGCCAGCAGTGTGCCCAGGTGGCCAAGAAGGCCAATGGCATCCTGGCTTGTATCAGGAATAGTGTGGCCAGCAGGAGCAGGGAGATGATCATCCCCTTGTGGGGGCAGCTCTGGTGAAGCCATACCTCAAGTACTGTGTTCAGTTTTGGACCCCTCAGTACAAGAACATCATTGAAGTGCTGGAGCGTGTCCAGAGAAGGGCAATGAAGTTGCTAAGGGGTCTGGAGCACAAGTCTTATGAGGAGCGGCTGAGGGAACTGGGGTTGTTTAGTCTGGAGAAGAGGAGGCTCAGGGGAGACCTTATTGCCCTCTACAACTACCTGAAAGGAGGTTGTGGTGAGCTATGAGTTGGTCTCTTCTCCCAGGTAACAAGCGATAGGACAAGAGGAAACGGCCTCAAATTGCTCCAGGGGAGTTTTAGATTGGGTATTAGGAAAAAATTATTCACTGAGAGGGCTGTCAAGCATCAGAACAGGCTGCCCAGGAAAGTGGTCGAGTCACCACCCCTGGAGGCATTTAAAAGATGTGTAGATGTGGTGCTCAGGGACATGGTTTAGTGGTGGACTTCGCAGTGTTAGGTTTATAGTTGGACTCAGAGATCTTAAAGGTCTTTTCTAATCGAAATGACGCTATGATTCTATGAGTTTTACACAGGGTAGGCAGAATGAAAGCAAATGGATTTTCTCTTTGCTGACTCTTTCTGGAGAAGTACCCATAACTAGGTATTTTATTGTTCAAGGAAATCCTGCTAAACATTCCAGTTCAGGCTTGGAAATCTGCATAATCACATTTCATCTTTTCCCAGAATGGTGATAGATAGAGAAGAAACCTTTGGAGAGTCCAAGGATTTTTGATTGCCTGCCCCTTCCAGCTTTTGTGTATCTTGGAGATCCAGTGGGACTGAAGTTACCTTCAAGTTTAGTGAGTGAAAATCACCTTTGCAGGGATGATGCTGGAAAAGCATTGCTCTGGCTGACAGCACTCTCCAAACTCTGTCTTTGGGGAAACTGTCCCTGAATACAAGGGATGCCAAAACCATCTGGAGCTTGCTGTGTCTGAAAGTCTCTTTTGAAGAAAAGTCAACTGGATTTTCTGTGTGCCAAATAATGAGTCTCCCTATTTGATACTGTAGCACATGCCCATTTAGCTGAATTATCTGCTAAAAATTCCAGCTTTCTTAACACAAGTGATCCTTTTTCAATATCCTTCGCTATCCATTGAAGAAGACTTGTGTCACATTTGCCATTGGGGGATTAGTCTCTATGACTAACTGCTGTATTAGACAGGATCATGTCAGCAGCCTCTCCCTGCTATAAACTATGCATGCCTAATAGTGACTTCCTAATATGATGGCACACATCACCCTTCCCCAAAGGTACTCTTGGTTTCAGTCTTGTGTGTGTTAGGTTGTGCTCACCATATGCATTTCACACGCTCCCTCTGAGCTGGCCATGGGACTATGAAATTTAATCTTTTCAGTCACTAGCTACACAAGTTCCAGCTCTCAGGCAGAAGAATAAAGTGTAAGGAGAAAAGCAGAAGAAAAAAAAGATCAATCTTGTGGTTAGGTTTACGTAAGTTTTCAAATTTAAAAAAGAAAGATATATTCTTTAGAATTTCTTCAGAAATAAAATTTTGCAGTGTTAGAAATACATAATTTTTGTGGAACCAAGAAAAGCTTAATTCCAAGAAAAATTATGTTCTACAATCCCATTTAATATTCTTGTTATTATATTTATTAAAACAGAGGGCATCCCCTTTATAGATATAGGTGTACACAAAATACTCAACAATAACAGGAATCTAACTGATTACAGTAATATTCCTACTCTCTCGCATCTTGGCTAAACTGTTTTTCTCTTTCATTGTTTCAGCATCTCTACATGGTTGCTGCAGTAACAAAGTAATTTTCTGATAAATTCATCAGGAAAGTGCACTATAGAGAACATGTATAACTCTAAACCTGTCAGACCATCACAATTTTAAAGCAATTATTCTCCTCCTAGGGAAAAAAGGAAAATTACATAATGTAATTGCACAGAGAGCAAGATAAGTTATCGTAATTTTATGCTACCAAACCTAACTTTCTTAAATGTACTCAGCATAGGAAGATGCTCCCTTATGGACAATATATATCTTCCTAAAATGTATCAACCACGGTGTCACCTAGGCTGGCATACAATGTAAATCAAGATTGCTGGCACACTTGAACCACTAAACATTATGGCTGAAGGAAAAGTTTTGTAATAACATTCATCTTCCAAGCTGTGGTGAATATTTTGCTAAGCAAAATGAAATACTAGGCTCCTCAAGCCAATTATTTCAAGGGTACTCAAAAATCTATATAATAATTGACAGTGTAATCACTGTAGTTAAGCTTCAGATTTATTCTGTAAAACATAAAACTTACAACACCTAAAACCAACAGTGAATCCTGCATAGCACGAATAAGAGACTGCATTTTAAACAATTTATAAGAACCCTCTGTCACCTGTTAAAGGACATACAGAACATCATCAAGAATGCTGAAAACAGTGATTTCTAAACAGCCTTCTATTGCCTCTCCTTCTTCCCCTGATCCCATGAGAGATTCCTAAAAGGTCTTTCAGAGCAAACACAAAATAAGCAGCTTTGGATGAATTGCTAAACTAAGAGATATCTACTGGATCTCATCTTTTCTATGAGTCCTTTACTGACTCACTCTGAAATGAGCAGCTACGTCTCTTATAATCCCTTAGCTGTATATAAATCTGGTGTTGTGTCTTTGTAAATTTTTGACACATGACTGTTCGCTTGATAATTTTTAATTATGACCCAAAAATTTTAAAACAAATTATTCATTTAGGATGTCCTGTTCCCAAGTAGAAAAATTTGGTGTTGGTATAAAGGAATAATGCCTGCTCAACACAGAAGTTCCACTATTTTCTAAGAAAGAATCTCTTCACTGTGTGAATGAAGTCCATGTCATCTCCTCACATCCACAATCTGACACTATTTCCTCCTGGTATCAGGACCATAGGCTTTGTAAAAAGAATTCCAGAATTACAATACTCTCTGTTCATAAATGATGATTTGATTCAAATATATATATTTCAAAAGTAAGGTAGAATCAGAGGAGTATTTAAAAAACATCCAAAGCCCAGCCCAACTCATCCCAATCCCAAACAAAAAAAAAACCAAGTATTTTTTATTGAAGTACCTAAGCTATATGTTTAGTAGTACTAGAAGGCAAGCATATTTTGGCTTAAGAAAAATAAGACAGGGTAGCTTTGGAATAAAATACCTGCTAGCATTTAGGTTTAAATGGCTGGCAGTAATATTTCACAACACAGTACATCTGAGGCAGTCTTGCTGAATTCCTAAGCCTACAGTCCCCCGAGGCACACCACAGTCCTTAAAAACTGAGAAATGCCAGTCCCTGATTTCAGGGCAGCCACTTCCTGAAATATGTCTGAAAGTCTCACAGAGACATGTCTCATCTGGGCTCTGACATCACCTAGATTTCATAGTCCAATAGAAGACACCTTTGGGATGTTCTTCATGATTGCAATTCCACACTGCGTGGCTCCATGCCACATGCTTGTGTGCTGTCAAATAAAGCTTTCACTAATAAAATTCCATCGTACTAAACAATTGAGGTAGCCATGACAACAATGTTGTCTTTGATATACTATAAATGTTGGAATGACAAGGTAGGTCTTTTAAACCTACCTTGAACCTTGATGTAGTATGAAACATCCTCAAAATCACTATCTGCCTATGCACAAGATAAAGCTTTTTTTGCAGGTGGTGGAGATGTACTATACTTTTAGCCTGAACAATGCACATATGCTCTCTGGAGTCTGCAGCAAATTGTTCCTCCAAGACAAGTGACATCTTCAGATAAGCCAAATGCACATTGTAACAAATGTCAAAGTTAATACACTCAACATTATCATCTAGATCTCTGTGAGAAGATAGCAAAAGAAAAAAAAATCAGGACTAAATATACAGTGGATTTATACAAGATGTATACAGTTAATTCAAGAAGTGTTCAGGCAACAAGGATGCCCCACTTGGTAGCTGCAACACAATGAGAAGAAGCATCCACAACACTGCATAACACATACTTGTTACAAATTCTACTTCGCTGAGGCAAGTATTTGAGATAGCGCTAGCTGTCACTCCCAAGGCCTACGCCACTGACTAAAAATGGAAAAAAGAAAGACCTTCAGTGTAGGTCAAGATGGCAACAATTTCTCTCTCAACAAAGATAATGGATGTAAAGACTGAAAAGATTGAGAATAAACTGATGTACTGAAAGCACAGTATAATTTTTGTCTGTCAAAAGTAGAAGGTGGCACAAGACATGAGTATATCATAACACTAAAATGGTAACATGAAAAAAAAACATAAAGAGAGATATTGAGATGGCGATGACTGTAGTCACTTCAGAATGCCTCTCCCAAATATAAAAGGACCTTTCTGGGAGTTGTTCTTAAGAGACTGAAGGTTTGTAATGTATCTGCATGCACAGACGATTGGTACCATATCTGATCTGATGAACCAGTTTTTAACATGGTCTTTAACACAGTATAATGGAGAGTGTCTTAAATAAAGAAAAACCATTAGGTGCCTTATGTATTTTTTCAGTAGGAATGGAATTTTCCAGTCAGAGGGAACAAAAATGGTTGTCCCAAATACTTAGATTGATTTGATCATTTCACAAGGTCCAGCCCAGCGTGATGTGATCTAGCTGACAGTTTGGAACCTGATAGGGTGGGGTTTTAGCTTTTGTGTTCTATTCATATTTCTTACTGTTTTTGTGTTTATCCCCAAAGGCATATTTTCCCATACAAACTCAGACAGAAAGCTTGTCAACACTACATGTCTAAGTGGAAAAGCAAATATTAAGATTTCTGACATGAGTTCCTTTATGCCAGTGAAATAGTGGTTCTAGACTACTTCTGCTCTCTGTGAATTGATTTGGAGAGTTTGAAAAGCTATGAGTTGAAGGACAGACATTTTGATATCAAATTGTGAGATTAATTCTTGCCTCAGAAACATTGCTACTGCATTTTTATTACCTCATTAAACAAAGGTGTGAAACCATCTCAACTAAGACATGGATGTATTTGTGCATGTTCCTGAATTCCCAAACATACAGTTAGTTTACATCATTTATTTCAGCTTGTTTTAGATAATACTATGCTGCAATGTTAGCCACTGGATGGAGACTGAATCAAAGTCTGGTTGCTAGGTAATGCAGATCTGGAATTTCCAGTAGGTTAAGAATTGGTGGGACTTCTGTCTTGAATTAACTACATCTCCGGGATGTGAAATCTGGCAAAAATTTTGCTTAGCCTTTGGAAGATATTCAATGCAGCTGCACGTTTGTTGTTGTTTAACCCAGCAGGCAGCTGAACACCACACAGCCGTTCACTCAATTTCCCCCACCAGTGGGATAGGGGAGAGAGAATTGGGGTGGGGAGGGGGTGTGGGGGGTAAAAAAGGTAAACTCATGGGTCGAGATAAAGACAGTTTAACAGTACAGAAAAGGAAGGGATAATAATAATAGTGATAAAAGACTACACAAAAGAAGTCATGCACAATGCAATTTCTCACCACTTGCTGACAGAGCCCAGCCAGTGCCCCAGGAGTGGGTGCTGCCCCCCGGCCAACTCCTCTCAGTTTTATTGTTTAGCATGACATCATATGCTACGGAATATCCCTTTGGCCACTTTGAGTCATCTGTCCTGGCTGTCTCCCCTCCCAGCTTCTTGTGCACCTCCAGCCTCCTCACTGGCAGGACAGTATGAGAAATTGAAGAGTCCTTGATTTAGCATAAGCACTGCTCAGCAACAGCCAAAACATCAGTGTTTTATCAACGTTATTCTCATCCTGAATCCAAAACTCAGCACTATACCAGCTGCTAGGAAGAAAATTAATTCTATCCCATGGATGCATCATATCCATATATATGTGGACATGCTTTCATGGACAAATGAAGTGAAATAGAAATGTAACAAATTAATCTTCATTCTAAGGATATGTTGTCAGTAGGCATTTAACTCAATGATCATAGAATCATAGAATGGTTTGGGTTGGAAGGGACCACAAGGATCATCTAGTTCCAACCCTCCCACCATGGGCAGTGAGACCCTACACTAGACCAGATTGCCCAAAGCCCCATCCAACCTGGTCTTGAACACTTCCAGGGAGGGGGCCTCCACAGCTTCTCTGGGCAACCAGTTTCAGTGCCTCACCACCGTCACAGGGAAGAATTTCTTCCTAATATCTAATCTAAATCTCCCCTCTTTTAGTTTAAACCCATTACCCCTTGTCCTGTCACTACACTCCCTAAGAAACAGTCCCTCGCCAGCTTTCCTGTAGGTCCCATTTAGGTATTGGAAGGCTGTGATTAGGTGTCCCTGGAGCCTTCTCTTCTCCAGGCTGAACAAGCCCAGCTCCCTCAGCCTGTCCTCATAGGAGAGGTGCTCCATCCCTCTGATCAGCTTTGTGGCCCTCCTCTGGACTCCCTCCAGCAGCTCCATGTCTTTCCTGATGTTAACCTTTCTCATAATTATCCTCAAATATTAGTTGTAGGCATTTACACTAGGTATATGTCTTCTGCTATGTATGGAATATGTTGTGGTTGACATGTGTTAGCTTTAATGTCACCTGATCACTTCACATTTGATGGTCTCCATTAGAAGTAACATTTCTGAAAGAAGATGAAGGACAATGAGTCATGGAATAGTAATTTAGAGAAATACACACCTGTCAGTATTTGAGGAAGATTTTGGATGCAAGTATGAAAATTTGACTTGCAATTCAGATTTTTAAGACTGATGTATTAACAGTTCCTGCATATTCTGATGTATTATTTTGACACTTGTACTGAGCTCTTCAAAAGGCACTCATTTCTTACATCAGTGTCTATGAAACACAATGTTCCAAATGTATCTCATAAATAAAGAATCATCTAAATGCTGACCACATTTGCAATTCATTATATGCTTTTGGAGCTCTTTAACTTAGAGGTAGCAACATCTCACCTGCTTGAGTTCAACAGGAGATGAGGTAGCAGCTGTGTCATGCTCCTCCAATTTTAGGAAGGGGAGAGCAGGGAACGTGATCAAGGACTTCTGCTCTTGCAAGTCCTCCCTAAATACCAGGCAGACAAGGATGGCCTTGAACTCCAGGAGCAGAAAAGGCTATGGTGCCCCTCAGCCAGGAAACAGGACCAGATAATGCTAATATTACCCTTCCTCCATGCTGATCAAATGAGCTCAGAGAGGTTTTAGGAACACAAAATACATAAAAGTCAGCATTGACACTGCAGTCAGTGGAGGACAACTAATTGCAGAAATAGATTAGCTCCCTCCTGTGACATTTTTGGCCCTAGTAAGTGCCACTATAAGAGTATTTCTCCAGAACTGTGTTGCAAATAGGCCTGTCCTCAAGCCTTCTTCAAAAACTCACAGTGAATTCACAGTGTTGGTTGCTTCTTACTAGTGTGTTCTAAAAATCAGAGCTTAATTAAGTTAAAACTCCAAAATCTGAAATCTGGCAAAAGGCTTCAGCAATAGGTGTACAGCAAGAATGAAAAATGACCCATGAGCAACACAGCGCAAGAGGAGCAAGTACGAATTCAGAGGATTTGCATATGTGTACACAGAATTTTATTTCTAAGTCAGCTGTGAGTGAATAACAGTCAAACACAGAGGAAGTTGGTCTAAGAAATCGCTAATTACTGGAGTTCAATTAAGAAATATAAGATGCCATTTGGACATGAAGTAGACTAGATTTACTTCAGTCATAGAGTAGACTAGCCCTTTTGCAAGTCATATCTTATCAATCTCCAAAATTAGGAGACCGAGTGGGAACCTTGATTTTCAGTGGAAAGTCTCTAGGCATTGTGTTTGAGGAGTAAAGTTCAAAATTGTGAAGCAAAAATGTCCTAAAGTCTCACAAGCCAAAGGCAGCTTAGCTCAATAGATAGCTTTTTTACTGAGATTAGCAATACATGGTCAGAAACTAGTGATAAAAGATACTGGCTACATGATTAGAGAGCACTTCTCTATGAAAAACCACATTTTTATTCCAGTCAGTCCTGCTTCTTGTCATATCTCCTGGTTTGTATTAATGTCATTTTGAGAAACACCATTTTCAGAGAGGCTACTTCTGTGACTGATTATTGTGTGTGGAAGGTATCAAATATCTGACAGTCTTTAGGTCAGTCTTGGAAATATAAGCTTTCTGTAAGGCTTGCTGCACTCCAGTTGTGAATGAAATAACTCATGCCTTGTTAAAGGCATAATCATCCAAATATGGCAAGGAAGAGGCTGGATGATAATAGCCTCTGGAGGTCTCTTACAAGCTACATGATTATGTTTCTGAGATATGTTCAACTTTTGGTTATTAGAGGTAGGATTCATCTGAGTGCCACCTTTCAGATAACAGTGATATGCACAATGTAAACCTATGTTTAAAATAGAAAGAACGTAAGAGAAATGCAAGCATCCATTTCCAATACCGACAAGTTCTGTTAATACTTGTGTTGGCTGATTTCATAAATGCAACTTCAAGCAGCATCTGCAGATACATTTTCTATTATTGACTCAGCAGGAACCATAGTGAATGGTCCCTGAAAAGAACTCTGGGTAGTGTATGAATTTTTGTATGTGCTTGAATAGAAACTTAGCTTATTCTGTATTACAAACTGTCATCAACTGCACTCAGTTTAGCTAAATTGAAAGCACCAGTTTAGTATCCAAATTTAGAAAAATGAAGGTAGAAAGTTGGCAAAATAGAAATTCTTGTACATTATAATCAATGTTGTAGAGCATTCATGTTTGGACCTGCTTCACATTACCCATTAAGTCTGACTTGAGACAAATTTTGCCACATCTGTATAGATGGATATTGAATGATATCACTAAAAGTAATCCTTAAGGGTTTTGCCAGTGTTAAGTTTTGATCCATCAGCTATGATTCACTTTGACCCCTTCTATCACATAGATGTTTCTGTATCTAACACAGATTTAATTCTATCTTTCATGATACCTTACCCAAGATGTAATCAGCTGTATATCTAAACCTATGTTCTGGAAACGCCAACAAATAGAATAAGCAGTATCATATCAAGCCTTTCCATGATGAAGAGAAATATTGGGGAATGAACATCTGAAAGACTGGAGAAAGGAAAATGTGAATAGTGATATGGTTACGTCAGCACTCCTAACAGATTAGAACAGATTGAGAAAAAAAACAATTAAAACCAAAATTACTGTAGCGGATCTTGCAACATATTTTGCTGTCTGCATATGATCATGTAGAGCTCATTGTGGTAGAGACCTACCTGATGGGTCTTCAAAATGACAAACTGTGCTACTAATATAATGTAAAATGTGACATTTCCTCCCCTTCCTTTCTCTTCTCTCCCCTTGAATGGTTTAAGACATAAAAGTGTAGCTAAAAAGAGTCTGGAAAGTTAAAGTTTCGGCAGGATGTGTTGAAAAGTACGAGACTTTTTTGAAAGCCTGAGTATTCCCAAGCTCAGGTTTCTAACATGGCTATTTCTGCACAACTCCTTTTGTGATGGGGAAGTCCCATATACTTAAAAAATAAACCTTCAAACAAACAGGTGTAACACACTGCAGAATGACACGTAACAGCTACAAATAAAGAGTGGGATATACACACTGCAGCTAAAGAGCAGGAGTAAGGGGGAGGGAAAGGAAAACATTTTGCGTGCTGCGTCTTCTTTTTCTTAGTATTTATTGCTATTACAGTTGTAAGTTTTGCACTGATTTAATCCAAGTTCATTGTTCCTCTGCAACCAAATTCATGCTATTTCATTTCTATGTAATAAACCTTATCAATGAAATAGCTTCTGTAGTACTGTAAAGTATCTTGTATTAAATCTCTTAATTCAGACTATCAGGATGAATGGTCTTGGGTCCAGCACTTGTTCTTTAAAGTCTCATTTTCTACCCTCTATTCTAGGTGATCTTACCTCTGGAAGGCTGGGGGGATGAGACACATCCAGAGAATTCATTGTATTTACCTTCTCTTGTAAGTTAAGGAAAAATGTTTTGATCATTATTAATCCTTGAAGCTGACATTTCTATAAAAGCAAATTCATAGAAATCTCAGCAACGAAATTTACTAATTAAAGCTCAGGGACATTTAAATTTTGAAGAACATAACCGAAAGCCAGGAGAATAAGGCAGCTTGTTTTTTGTTTAACCAAACTAAACTACCACCTCTCAAACTCAGATGTCTCTAAGGTTTCAGAGAATCAGAGCAGAAAACTAGTAGCACGCCGAGTTTGTTTCTTAGGTGACTAATTAGCATTCAGTCTGAGAAGTAGCCTGGATTTGAAAGAGAGCTATTCTTTAAGAATTAAGACAATAAAGTACTGAGAAGAATCTCAAGAGAAAGCTGAGAAAGTATTACTCCCTATTGCCAAGCAATAAGATCAAGTGTGTGTTGTGCTCCTTTCTGAAGTTGCAAGTGATATCTCAAAGGATAAAATCTTTCCTCTCAAAGAAAGGCTTCCTTTGTGTTTCCAGAATTTGCTAATTTATTCTAACTTCAAATTAAATTACTAGCTTTGCACGGCCAACACAAGAGATTGAGTGTTGTACAGCTATGAGACTATGCCTTTAAGAGCCCGAAAAATCTTTCTTCTAAAGCTACACTAGAATAACAAAACAAATCTTATGAAAAATATCTACACCACCTTTTAGTTTGATTGCAGTTAACATCTGATGCTTAAAAGAAATCTAGCAAAAAACACAGAAACCACTATAAAGTACAACAAAGCTACCAATGAGCCTAGTTTCCCCTTCCCACCCTTTCCCTTCACTGGGAAAAAGAAGTGGAAATCTAATCTTCTGCATGTATCTCTCTGAGTGTGCTCCATTGCTGGTTTGATTTACCTGCGTCAGGCTTCTCAGGCTGATGCAGACAGCCCATACATTGAGGCCTGGAATGAGCCATTTTGGTTTTGAATGTCAGAGTGCATACTTATGAGAACCCTAATGCACATCCAAAAAAGATCGCTGGATGAATTTAACATTGCATTTTGGTTCAGATGTTTTAAAGTACATGCCCCAGATGTCTCCAGTTACCATGCTTCTGATTGCATCATGGAGCAGTTACAGAGTAGAACTGGATCACTTTTAGATGATACTAAACCAGGAGATGTGCTCCAAGATTGCATTATTTTGCAATTATTGACAGGCATTTAGTGCCTGGGACCAAACTAGAGCTAATCTGAAGTAACGCCCCTGAGAACATACAGTGTGGACACTGGGTCCTCAGCTTCAGATTCTCTCCAATTGCACCACACTAATTGTTAACACACACTTGGTCACTGGAGGACTCTTGCTCAGTTGCCACCTCGACTTCACAGAAGTCCATAATTACATCACGATCCTTGGGCGCTCAAAAGCTCTATATCTGCTCAGCAGTGCTGGTAAGAGCTCCGGCATAGGACATTGGTTGTGGCACTACCTTTCTTTCTTGACAAATGGAACTAATCAGAGGCAGTCCAGAGAAGACAGTCATAGTGAGGAAAGGTGAGGATATAATATGACCTGTGAAGAAAACTTGAAAGAAGTGCGTTGCTGAGCCTAGAGCAAAGAAAAGGTAAAAAGGAAATTTATAATAGCCTTAAATACATGAAAAGGAGACTGCTGAAAAGAATGGAATAACCTTTTCTCTGCGTCCATTTTGAATTAGACAAGAAGTATCTGTCAATTTCTGGAAAGGGAGATTTAGGTTAAACATTAGAATGACTTAATAACTGTAAGAATAGTGAAGCTTTGGAGTAAATTGTCTGAGGATATCACAGAATCACAGAATCGTAGAGGTTGGAAGGGACCTCGATAGATCATCTAGTCCAACCGCCCTGCCAAGGCAGGACCACCTAGAGCACATCACACAGGAACGTGTCCAGTCGGGTTTTGAATGTCTCCAGAGAAGGAGACTCCACAACCTCTCTGGGCAGCCTGTGCCAGTGCTCTGTCACCCTCACAGTGAAAAAGTTTTTCCTTATGTTAACCCGGAACCTCCTATGCTCCAGCTTGGACCCATTGCCCCTTGTCCTATCGCTATGTCATGAAATCGTATCCCAGAGTCTTTTAAAAACAGGTCAGGCAAATATCTGACAGATATGGTTAGTCCTGTTGCGGGGAAAGCTGATGGACAAGACAACCTTTGAAGCTGCTGTCATCCTGTGTGACAAGTTCAGAAGGGCTTCCTTTTTATAAGTGTGAGTAACTTGGTACCCACTGAGATTTCTGAGGTCATATAGAATTAGAAAATGGTATTTGAATGGATAAAGTATTGCCATTAATGTGGTAAGTCTTCAGGAACTGCCTCTTCTTATGGTGAAATCAATAGGAAGCTTATCTGTTATTGAGAGCATGAAGGGCTCTTTGATTCAGTATGAGTTTATATGTGAATGCTCAAAATCTGCTGAAACTAATGAGTCCTAAAAGCAGTGATTGAAGAGGGAGAGGTACAAGTATTACTGCTCTCATTGCATCCTGGGGAACTGTGAAGTTAAAGGAAAAGTGCCCCATGACCCAAAGGAACACATGGCAGGAGCAGAACACGGGCTTGCTTTGGGTGTGTTCATTCTGCCAGATTATGCTACATTTCCACTTCACAGTTTTAATTTTTCTGATGCCTTCCTATTATATAACTGCACTTTATTCATCCAAGACCTGCAGTTAATAACTCTTAAGCATTATCTACATGAACATTGCTGGGCATTTATTTATTTATGGTGTTGCTAGTCCCCCGTAGTGGCAGGAACTACCCGAGCGCATGCAGGAGAGGATATGCTAAGTAGGAGGTGGTGGAAGCAGGGAAGGAGGTTGCATTTCTGAACGAATTAAGCACTCTAAATTATTTACTTCAATATATTACCTGAGTTGCTTCATCATGCTCTTCCTGACTATCTGTAAGTGATCCCATGTTGGCTGTAACTGGGGTCTGAATCTTCACAGCTGAAAACATGAACCTTGGCAACGTAAGAATGCAAAGCCTGAAATCAACATCTAAGGACAAGCAGTTTCCATGGATCAGAGGCAGAATGCATAACTGCATAACTGATGTGTAACTGGAACTGAGCAAATGATGGATCTCTCAGTGACTCAGCCAAAAAAACAGAAGGAAGCTATGCTGACTATTATTAGAAGAATGAAACCTTGTCTAAAATTTCATTTTGCAAAAATGTGAATAACTTCTCTTTTTTTAATCTGAAACAGAATATTGTGTTTTATTTTAGTTGTTCTTTTTTTTTTAATAGAACATTGGTTAATTGTTTTAAAATGAAGAAATAAGTTTAATTATAATAATGTCAGAATGACAAAAACTAAACTGTTTTCACAATTCCACCAATTATTTTCCAGAAGAAAATATTTGCTGGTCTAATTTTAAATCAGAAACAGATGATGTGCCTGAATAATCATTCTTCTTTTTTTTTCCTTCTCCCTGAAAATAAATATTTTTAAAAGAATGACTAGAATTTTATGAATTATACATACTGAAAACTAATTTATCTCTTTTCTTATCCTATTATACAGTGACTCAAACCATCATATCCAACATATAATTGCATAACATTTATCATTGCCTAAAATGCCTAGTCATCTGCTTATTTCATTCTTTATCTAGTCTTTAATGTTATATATTCTATTATTTATTGCTTGCTTATTTATTTTATAGCTTGGAGAAGAAGAGTAATATGGCCAAAGCAAAATTGTCTCCAGTCCTTACAGAAGACCATTATACCATTCTGTGTAGAAGACATCACATGAAGCTTTAGCTTACCTAAAGATGGAGGAGCATACTGCTCACTCAAAGATGGATCACAGAACTAGAAACTGAGCTAACACATTGTGGACTTTTCTCACGGTATGCATATAGCAAGAACTAAAAAGCAGCTAGAGGAAAATAAAACAGCCTGGAGGAGCTTTGAAAATATCCCAGATAGCCAGCCGTCAGAGCAGCAGAGAGCATGGGGACAGAAGAGTTGTACACCGTGTTTTCAGTAACTGGGTTTTTGCTGTGTGTCCTGTGAATGGTACTCGGTGGTGGTGTTCTGTCTGTGCGGTGATACGTTTCTCCTCTTTCTGTGTCTAAGAGTCATTACAATTAATTCCATGTAGACTTTTTTCCCCCTATTTTTTCCCAACTGGTAACTATACAAACTGAGAAACTGTAAGGACAGAAGAATGGCACCAAACGCCCACAGTTTCTAACAACAGAACTAATCAATAGAGAAATTATGAGGGACCGCAAGCAGAAAATTAGTCTGGTATGTCTGGAGGAGCTTGTTTAGTAAATAGGTACAGCCATTACTGGCTATTGGGTCAGGGTTTGAGCTTTGTGCTATAGATCCACTAATCGCCCTTTGATATCAAGCAAATATGTAAACTCAATCGTATCTCAAAAGATCTGTAAGTATCAATACAGAACAATTTGGCTACAGAAATTATGCACCAGATCAGCTGTCTTTTTACAGTGACTCTTTTCTTAATAGCACATTTCCCTGGTTTTCTATAGATCTCAGTGTACTTTGGGGTGCTGGCGACTGGAGGAGTATCTATAAGCATAAAAAGATGCTCACATGCAGATCAAGCAAAACAACGATACATATTTATTCCAGAAAGAATTGGATAATAAACTGCAAAAGCATGTGCCATTCAGGAACCACAGGGAAATTACCAATATTATAGAAATTGTAGCTATTATGCAGTTATATTAAAGCAGTTAAAATTGTTAGCACTTATCAAGAGACAATGGAAGAATATGTAGCCACATTATAGGAAAAGCTAGTGTCTGCAGTAAAATTGCTCATCTGTATGTGTATACGGATTGCAAACACAAAGATGATGAAAAGCCTTTAAATTTTTTTATTGTTAAGCAAGAAGGCAGGCAAAATAAAACATTTTTTTTTCCAGCAGGCATTAGAATAATCTTTAAAATAAAGCAGTGAAATATGCTAGTTCCGCCTGTGTAATGTTAGCTGGTGACTTGCAAAGATGTATTTAGTTACTCAGGAATTTGTCCTGAAGCTCCAGTGCAGACCACTGGGCAGTGACATCTCACCTCAGAGCTCTGAAGCCTGCAAGAAAAAGGGCAACAGAAACATGAAGGGCACATGTGTAGGATCCACTGCCTGTGGCCATGTTGCCTGTCAGGCACTGGATGGGCCACCTGGAACCACCCACCTCTAGGTGTGAAATATCTCCCTTTGCAGATGACACAAAAGAGTGAATGGTTACCATCTCTGTGGGGTTGCTCATGTCAGGCTCCTACTGATCACTTCAGTGGTCTTGGAAAGGTCACACGTGGCATTAAATTCATAATAGAGCGTTGATCGCCAGGTAAAGGTGAGCACAATTGTCTCAGAAGAGCAGGTAGGGTTATCAGAGAGGACCAGGAAGGTGGGAGAAAAATGCTTATTTCAGAGCTCTGGTCTGCTACTAATTAGCTTTCTTACAATCATCCAGAGACTTTTGGCATGATAAATAAGAACCATCAGGAAATGCTCTGCCTTTTCAGCTGCGTGTATATATATGTGTGTATAAATAAATACATATGTATTTGCATACATACAGACCTATACTTATTGATATGCATAATTCATGTAGTTGAGAGGTTTCATCCATCATATGCAGGGCTCAGCTTAAGAAAGCACAAGATACAGTGTCAGAGGCATTGCAGCTTGCACTGAGTAGGTTATCATATAAATGCAAATATATTTTCTTCAGTGCCAAGGCAGCAGATACCCCTGGATGGGGCTCTCACATTTCTCATTGACTGTATCTTACAGATCATCTTATAAACTTGGGACTTCTTTTACCTGGGTTACTGAAGTAAAGAATCAATCCTTATCCACAGGTTGTTTTTTTTCAGAGCACATGAATATAAAATGTCCTGCTGAGAGGGGAAAGTTATATTTCAAAGTCTGTTCTTTAAAAACTGCTGATTGGTGCTAAAGAAATCAATTTAACACAAGAAAACTTCATAAAAGTGTATTCACTCTGCAGAAAATAAATTTATAATTCCATGGGGAAGCAAAAGAGGAAGAAGAAAGTATCTATCTAGTCAGCTTCTACAAGATTTTTCTTCCCTAAAGAGTCCTTCTGTGTATAAATTAAACCACTGTACTTGAAAGTGGTTGACTTCAGGAGAGAGTCTTTTGTTTTAAATACTGACTTGCTATTGTGCTTACACCTCTGGGTCTTGTGTTTTAAAGGTTTATTTTATTTTATATAGGATGTATATAACATTTATTTATTTTATTATACAAACAGCCAAGGAGCCTACTGTAATATTTCTGTCTGACTTTTTTTTAAAAAAAAAAAGCTATAGATCTCTCAGGGAAAGCCTGCAACTTTAAATGGAAAGCAATAGACAACAGTACTGACAAGTCACGGAAGAACACTAACCCCCCATATATAACAAAAAACCAAATGTATAAAAAAATTTTTGTATGTATATTTTCACCTTTTAATGAAATTTGGACTTTGGTGTTAAGGCCACTGTTTTTCAAAATTTCTATCCCTAAAGCTAGGAAAGTACAAGAGCAACTCAGGATGTGTTAGCTGTAACCTATACACATTTTAAGAAAACTGCTGTTTTCCATGAAATTTATGCCATATCAAAATAAGAATGTGAAAATAAAGTAGAACTGAAATCAAAGCAGTGGAAGAAAGTTAATATTTGAAAATTTAAATTTCAACAGCCATGTGTCCATGTTTTGAGGGTTACAACTTCGGGTTGTCTTGAGGTAAACTCCAGCAGATGTCACTTTGGTTTTTAGGGTCTAATCTCCAGGCAAGTTTTTTGGTTTAGTGATGGACATCCTAGTAAAACACCATAAAACATCATGGAACTATGATTTTTACATGCATTCCATTAAGGTTCAGATTCTTTTCAGGCTTTGCAGGGAAACTGGGGCCTTCATTTGTCTTCACACAAAGATTGGATAAATTTTCATTTTCCACACTTAAGTGACTCCAGAAATTTACCTGAAAGTCAGAAATAAGGGAGTAAAGTCCCCTGGAGGGAAAAAGCGGGTGACGCCTTAGTGCTGCCCCATCTCCCTTCCCCTTGCCCCACCTACTGAGAGTGCTAAAGACATCTAGTACAGACAAGAGTTAATCTACATCACATCCCAAAGTTTCTTCCAATCTTCCCCCCTCCTCCCCCCCAACTATAATGGCTATAACTTCTTTGAATTTGCAAGCTGCACAGGAAGTTGCACACCTGAGCTGGAGTATTCTGTTTTATGTGTTTCTGCTGGACCTGACTTGTTACCGTAATCCAAAACAGTGTTTACAGCTTCAGAGATTGTTAGGGGTCGGAAGGGACCTCTAGAGATCATCTAGTTCAACCCTCCTGCTAGAGCAGGATCCCCTAGAGCAGGTTGCACAGGATGGCATCCAGGTGGGTTTTGAATATCTCCAGAGAAGGAGACTCCACAGCTGCTCTGGGCAGCCTGTGCCAGTGCTCCGTCACCCCCAGAATAAACAGGTTTTTCCTCATGTTGAGATGGAACTTCCTGTGTTCCAGTTGGTGTCCCTTGCCCCTTGTCCTGTCACTGAGCACCACTGATGGTCTGCAGAAGAAAGGCTATGACTTAGCCTTGAGCAGCCACTTTCTTAAGCTGACCTGACCCTAAATCTTATCCTTACATCCTTAAGTCAACAAGAAGAAGGATCTCCAGCTGGATATGACCCTGAGCACCAGGAAAGTTGGATCAGATTTCAGAGTTGGGCCTCCTGTGTGAGGGTTTTAGACCAGAAGACCTCCAAGATTTCCTCCTGGACTAATTATTCTAGAATTCCCCAATATGATTAGAGCTGTGTTTTAAAGTTGGTAAAGCAGGTGATTCTCAAGGACACCTGGAGTGTAAAAAGGAGGTAAGAAAGGCAAGCCTGATGGCTTAAATTTACCATGCAGGGATTTGCACCTCCAATGGAAGCCTTTCAAGGTCTGCTTCCTGGAACTAGTAACTGAGGGGATGTTTAGTTAGAGGTGACTAATGGTAAAAAGGAAAGTCCATTTCTGGTAGCTCCCAGACTGGCAAAGTGAAGGTTTGTGTGATTGTAGTGACTAGCACTCCCAAGCTGTTGATGGGTAAGTACCTTTTCCTTAGATTTTTCTGCCCATCCTTCTCAGTCACTTGTCAGTTTCTAGTCCTGTGTTTTCTTACAGAGGATTATGGAAATTCACGTCAATTAAAGCTGTTTTTGTTGGAAATCAACCATTATTTATAATACACTCAAACTGCTAATTATGCAGTTAATTTTCAGATCAGTTGTTTACTATTGTTTGACCTCTAGCAAAGACAGTTTCTGCAGGAGCTGTCAAACAAAAACATTTTAGCTAAGATACATAGTATGCGGTCTTCATCTTTCTGGGTTAAATTCTGCCACGATTTGTGGCCTATTGTTCACTCTAGTCAGTGGATTTGAGTGGGCTATGCATGACAGCTTGGCTTCATGATACTATTTAAAAAAGAAAATGAAAATTAAAAGCCCAACCACAAAACCTGGGGCAATTTTTAGGCTTACAACAATCAAACAGTAGAACTGACAACACAGAAGCCAGTAGAAACTGACATCATAAAACTGATGCTGTTTTTATTTTTGCATTGCTATTACTGCTTGATTTTAAAGTAAAATGGTAATAAACACCACAAAAGGAGTCTACGGCAAACCAGCAGGGAAGGATGTTAAAATGTTCATCAATCTGCCAGAGGGGCAAGACTGGACTGGAACTGTTAGAGCTCAAAATTTTACTGAAGACTTTATTGTTGGAATTTTTCTCTAGAGAAGAGGAGAAATAGAGGTAACTTAGACATGCTACATGTAGAACAACAAATCATAATTTTAGGAAGAGTCATCTCGAAGGTGATCGGCTGTCAACGATAAACCTGTGTTGCTCATAAGCACCTCTCCTCATTGCTGTGAACAATTTGTTTTGGAAAGATATCCATGAGCCCTTCAGTAAAATTATAGATGGAATTTGCAATGACCCAGAGTACGGTGCTGTCAGACAGCGATGACCTTTTGAGTTTGTGTGCGGTGAGGGTGGCACATGAGCTGGGGAAGAGTAGGCTTTTGTACTCCAAGGCTGCAGTCACCTGGCAATGTAGAGCTTGGATTCAAACAACATTATTTTTCAGTGTAATGAATGTTAGATGCCATATGTAAAAAGGTGCACTGAAAAGTAACCCTTGAACTGTAGAATACCATTGAAATTACATAAAAAGAAAAATAGAAAGGTTCACATTGTCATATTTTATTTAAAATTCCTGTGAAAAATCTGTTTAGGTCCTTGCACACCAGTTTACAGGTAGACATGTATTTTTAATAGGAAACACTGGGGTTGCCGTTTTGTGTGTATTTTCAGTCATACTAATTGTCTTGCTATTTTCTGTTTCAGTGAACTATATGATGGATAGTGTTATTCTAATTTTTTGTAAAATAGATAAGAAGAATACATAAGAATCTCCATTTCATTAAAAAACCCAAACATTTCTGAATGTAGGAAAAGTATAGAACATAAGTTTTGAAGGCTCAGAATCATAGAAAAATAAAAAAGTCAGAACCACAGATGACAACAACCTCATGTACATGTGTTGGCTTAATAAAATATATTAGCTCTTCAAGCAATCTCTCCATCTCCTTTAAAACCCATGATATTTAAGGCACTGTCACAATTTTTATATAGCTTCTTTGATTATGGTGGGTCTGGCTGAGGGGAAAGGATTTTTTTTTCAGAGATTATTGCAGAAAAGTTACAGAAAAATTCCTGCTTCTGTAGTCAGCAGGAATACAACTCCATGCACTCTTTACGGTTATATTTATTTATATTTATTTATTGATATGTCTGCCAACTGATGGTTTTATAGGCTCAGTGGCAAGTCATAGTCTTTTCTCCTCTCCGTTTCTTGTTGCTTTTTTGCATTACTGTCATTCCAAGATGCTTTTGCAGGCATGAAGGGGCTGTGTCTATAATGATATATGACTTTTATAATCCTTTCCCAAGACCTTTCATTTAGTTACAATTAAGTTCAGGGATCTAACTTCAGTCTGTGTTTTCCCATGTTAAATATCCAAGGCTGAGGTCTCTATTTCAGTGTTTTGAGCAGACTAGAACTTTATCATTTTAGCGACATAACTAAATAAAAGCTACACAATGATCTTGACCTGTTTTGAGAAGAAAGTTTAAGCAATTTCAGGTGTCAGTTGTACCAACGGGTGAAGCATTACAGCAACACTAGGCTTTTAAGTTTTCCACGCACACAAGAGCGTACTCCTCATAATACACAGTTTCAGGGTTCAAGCGGGTTTTGTCCTGCTATTGAGTTTTGTAATCTTTCTGAAATTTTATCTGGCATCTTAAATTCTCAAATAAAACAGTGTTAATAACACCCAAACACCAATCATGGTATTCCAGTACTTAAAGAGTGGCTACAAAGAGGATGGAGAGTTTCTTTTCACAAGAAGCCACAAGGAGAAGACAAAGGGCAATGGGTACAAGTTGCACTGGCAGAGATTTCATCTTGACATATGAAAGAAATTTTTTTACAAGAACAATCATTAACTGGAACAACCTCCTCAGGGATGTGGTAAAGTCTCCATTGCTGTAGGTTTTCAAGATGCACTTGGACAGGGTGCTAGATAATCTCATCTAGGCTCCCTTTCCCATGAAAGGCTGGACCAGAGGATCTTTTGCGGTCCCTTCCAACCTTGGCTATTCTATGATACTAAGATTCAATCAAAACTTAAGAGTTTTACCTTGAGTATTTAAATTACACACAAGGCCGTATTGTACCTTACAGAGGATATGAACAAGAACTGAGAGGATTCAGTCTGGCTGCAGAGATACTAATACTCTTAAGAAACAAGCTCCAAAGATCCTTCCTATCTCAGTATAGAAGCAGAGTCAAATGAAGAAAATTATGTAGTTTAAAATAATACCTTTCTTATGAGCAAATATTAACAGCTTTCTTGGCCTCTGTATACATGAACAAGACAGAGAAGGTGTCAAGTTTACATTACATCTGAGATACCTGGTCTCCAAAGCAATTTGAACACCTAGCATGCTCTGGATAGCTGGCATCTTATGTCCATATTGACTTTATTGGCAACTGATGCTCAGTTTGAATTTCAGAAGATTACAGATCCCAGCTGTCTTTTCAGCCCCCACCATTGGTCTTCTCTGACAGGAAGGGATCCCAGACTGTCTTGTCCACCTGGAGTTGGTCGGAGGGCAACAGCGTACAGACAGACAGTTTAGATCAAAGCTGTTGGGCCAGCCAAAGAGTGAAAAACAGGTTGGGTATTTTGCACATGGAACGTGTTTTCATGTAGACCAAGTGTGCTCCTGGAGGTAGATAAAGTGGATGAAAACCTTGGTCTTGATCTTGGTTATTTTCTAACACAGAGAGGTAGAAGTAGGCAATGATTTTTGCCTTAAACTGAGGGTGAATTCTGAGGACATCCTATTTTTATCCAGAAGAGTAAGGGAGGTAGGGAAGAGAGGAAAGGCTGTTTTTCAAAGATAAAGTAGGATTTTTCTTAAAGTAAAGCTAATTTTAAAATAGAAATGCATTGTTTGGAGTTAAAACTATTTTCCTGAGCATCTAAAATTACAAAAGCCAGAAATTTCTAACTAGGGAGTCTACATTTTATAATATTTACAGAAAATAGAAAATTTTGGATGACTCCGCCCTGCTACTATTTGACATTTGCCCTTCCATGATCCACCTTCCCGTTCTAGCTTCTGTGATGTTTCCTTACAACACCTGAACAGCCAGCTATTCAGCTGACCTCCATCCCCACCCACTTGACAAGCAGTTCTTAAATGCTGTGGAAGGCCTTCACACAGGTGGATGTGATGTATCTTGTATGTAAGCAGATCAAACATTACCTCTGTCAGTGTAAGTATTCTCTTTTATGTCAATGGCCTTTGTACAACTTCACAGGATGGACACACCAACGATGATCATAAAAGTTGGGCTTATTTTCATGGCTTCTTATTTCTTTCCTTTTCTTGAAAATCATGTTATTCACCTATATTTATACATGTATTTAGAAGGCCACATATGTAGCTTTGCAAGCTGTGAGTGTTTCTTTCCTTCTTTCTTTTTTTTTCCTACTTAGCAATTGCAAGCACACTGCAAGAAGACAGACTAGGGCATGAAAGATGAGGAAGGAAAAGATGTTTGCTGTGATCCAGCTGACAGTCGTGCAATTAAACTGCCAGGAAAAAAAAATACATGTTTTACTTGTCTAAAGAATGGTTTCAAGCCAAGCACATTTTGTACTGCACATTCAAGGAAGTAATTAGCATATCTGGCATAGTAATAGCTTAGGTGATGGGCAACAAGATATTAGTCACTGCAAATAGCTGCAGTATGGGACTAAAGTACTTTACATGGATGGTTGTTTGACACCATTTATCTGAGGAAAAAGAACATATAAATGCATCTAAATAAATTAGAATGCAAAATTATGTTTCTCCCTTTTGAAAACAGGATTAAATTTATTGAAATAACTTTAACATGCTTACCTCATATAGTCTTGTGTGGGTTTTTTAGAATAAATAGGCCGAGGACATTGGGTAATCACGGATCTCATAGCCTGTGCCTTAGCTCATGCTCTCTAGAAGCAGCAGCGGTGGGGATTACTGTATCTGAGTCCACGCTTTGCAGTGATGATATAGACGAATCCAGTAATGTCTCATATAATTTTGTTTGTGTAGGTCCCCCACGTTACTCAGATGAGTTAAGAAACAATTCATCTGAATCAGTTAATCATGAAAATACAGGTATAATACAAGACCCAGTGTGGAGTAATGCCAAAGTAAGGAAACTGTTGCAGGGAACTACATTAGGTCCCAAATCTCAGTGGCAGCCAGAAGGCAAGTCAGCCTCTGTACTCACACTGGACAGCCTGAAATCAAGGACAACCACATTATTTTTGTCTGGTGGAAACAAAACAAAACACAACAAAAGTAAAACCAGTGAAATGAAATTCTTGCCTGGAGTCTGGTCTTCTTTCCAAGTATTGCCTTCCATAAAATTTCCACTGAGGGTAACTACTTGAGTCTTCAAAAAGTCTGTGTGTCTCTGTGTACTCAAGGATAGCACACGCTAGGCTAATGCAATATGAACGGCAGATCTGATACGTAGCACTAAATAGGCGTCTGCTCAGACATGACAGCAGGTTCAGAATTAAATTATCTATCAACATTCACTAGATGAGTCTCTGCAAAAGTATGGTCACAACTGGACAGTAGACCCTTGTGCACTGGGCACAGTAACAAACATTGCTAAAACAGCACTGATGACATAGAGGCCTTCACTTTGGCACGTGGCTGTAAAACATGCGTATCACCTTTTCAAGATGCTACAATCTTAGATAAGACTAAGTGATAGAAAAGACCTATCAAACGCTTCTACATCCAGGAAAGCAGAGATAATTTTTTTCAGTTAGAAAAAAACCCAACTGATTTTAGGCACACAGTGAAATGTCAGCTGTGATTATCAAGATTACTACTGTAGGTAGGTATCCAAAGCCTAATTGTAGCAAATGGCTAAAGCAGTATATTACCTGCATCTGCTATTGATTATATGAAGAAAATTTGGGTATATATGGGGGTCTGAAGAAGGTATCCAAGAGGGATATGTTTACTTTTCCAAAGTCTCTCAAAAGGTATCAAATCAGTTCAGCTGTTTGTCAGAGGGTTTGTTTTCATATTATTGACCAAATCAGACTAGATCAAATTGAACTTGAGTAGTCTTAGATATAATGTTCTTGGACTAGTCATCTGTTGGGAATCTCTGTATCACTAACTAGTACTTGCTGGCACAAATGTTAGTGTCTTTTGTGGAGAAACACAGACATAGAACCAAAGACTTGCAGGTGGAATTATAGTTTATGTGTAAGGAGGAACCCCAGGGAAAATTTAATCCTCTTCAGGGGAAAAATTCTCTTCAGAAAGGATTGCTTTCTTTTTTATTTCTCAAGAACTTCTTTCCTCCTGCTGTTTTTATTTTGATTCTTTTTTTGCTCTCTGCTACAGTTTATGCTTTATAAATTGGCAGTGGGAGTACTACACGCTTCCAAATTCTCACTAGTGCAAATGTTCTCATTGTTCATTCAAGAATTAATCCTGCATCTGGAATACAGTTATACTGCTATTCCTAGTCCAGGTAGGCACTGTGAACTGAACTATTTAGCTTTTCACTATTGACATGTACAAAAGTACATGATTATGATTTGCTCTGAATATTAGGATGTGTTCAACTATACACAGTCCTTGTGTCGGGGTTCTCTCCTGGAAGAGGAGTGATCTCCTGAAACAGCTGATTTGGTTGCTCTCGCTGAGGAATGTTCATATTCAAGCTGATTGCCCCACTGCTTTGCCCCAGGCCCCCTCTGGGACATCATCCCTGGGATGACACAAAATCCTTTCTATTATAGTTGGAGATTAGTGGGCTTTTTGTACATACAGTAATGTCTGTACAAACTGCAATACGAGAGAGGAGTTTTTTTGTTTGTTTAGGGCATTTTGGTGGTTTTTTGTTTGGTTTTTTTTTCCTTTGGAACCTATAGAATTGCTTTTGAACTTTTTCAAGTAATATATAGGTAAATCTCAAATTATTTGTTATTATTATGCTACATTACCAAATTATGAGTTACTCATGGCTTGTATCAAATTGTACTGGTTTAAGGTTTATGGATTTGTTGTGCATTTTTTTGCTTGTTTGTTTCTTTGTTTATTTTTGTTTTGCTTTATTTGCTTATGTTTTTTTCTTCTGGTTGAAGTGCCTAAAATTATGATCTTATATATTTGTAATTTGCACTACTTCCACATACAGTTGTTTTGGTGCAACTTAGCAGGTGAAATAGGTCACTTGTTTGAGTTGGTGGAGTCATCACCAGGTGTACTAGCTGGCAACTAGTTCCTTACTGTGTGCTGTCCACAACAGGTTATTTTTAAGCTAAATTCGAATTAAATCTTTTTGCAGGATATTTTTATTGTGAGAGATTTAGTGAAAAATCAAAAAGTGTAAGAAGAAAAGCAGTAAGAAAAAATATTCAAAATGTGTTGAATAACTGAAGTATGCACATGAGTATAAGAGGTAACATAAATTAAGCCTACAGTGTCAGTATATGTAGACAAGGTTCGTTTAGCCCCTTAGAATCAGAGAGTAGCTTAAGTCATAAGAATAGAGGAGTAATTTAAGCATAAACAATCTGTTATTCACTGTGAACATTGCAAATGTGCCAAGACCCTTTGAGACAAGCAGATCATGAGCATAACTGGTGGTGGCAGCTAGTTGTGGGGTGTCAAATGTATCAACAAAGAATGGGTTAGTCCCTACCTTGTCCTGTAACACTCGATGCCTGGAGTCACTGGGGAAGAGACTAGTGGAAAGGCAGAAGAAAGGTCATGTCTGTAACAGGTCTACAATTTATATGTTCAGTCTTCTGAGAGTTACTGTACAGGAAGCTTCAGAATCATTTTAATGGAAACAAAGAGATTGTTCTAAGCACGTATGTGTGAAGAGACAAAAACATGGTTATTTATTAGTAACAAACAGTGTGTCATTGTGTTAAATGAGATAGAAAAAAGGCAATTTGAAAGAGTTTGTTCAGCTGTGGGATTTGTTCAGATTTGACAAAGTAAACAATGTTTTAACGAGCAAGAGGTCACAAAGAACATGGGATCTAACCATCACACATTTAGAAATCAACATACAATGCTCAATGCTATCAGAATGTGGGGACAAGTAGAGGAAAACCCAGTCACTAGTTATGGTGATGACTTGGTTTTACA
This sequence comes from Psophia crepitans, assembly GCA_013399095.1. Classification (NCBI taxonomy): domain Eukaryota; kingdom Metazoa; phylum Chordata; class Aves; order Gruiformes; family Psophiidae; genus Psophia; species Psophia crepitans. Next base: position 477,556 of record VWZZ01004911.1, on the reverse strand, counting down.
CCAATATTCTCAGAAAACAACACAATGATTTCTTCATCCCAATTACAGCATGGCACAAGTTACTTTCATCTACACGTGCCTGTTCAGCTGACTGTACTGCATGAGCAAATGTATGGGACAGCCAGCTGTAGTGTTCTGAGGTTTAAGTACAAGGGAAGATGGAATAAAGGGAAAGGGAAAATTTTTGTCTTCCTGTGAAAAAAGGGGAAGATGCTATTTTTATGTTTGTTAAATAAATACTCATCAGGTTGAGGAATATGAAATTGATGCAGCTGGGGGAGGCAGAGAGGACTGAGGAGCTTCGGAGGCTACCGCTGTAAGAAATATTTTCAGACTTGCAGGGATGAGCAGAACAGAAACTATTTGTCCATGCAGATGGGTAGGACAGGGAATGAATAAGACAACCATGGCTGTTCTCACACTCTCTACAGCCCAGGAAGAAGGAGTTATCCTGGAAGCTCTTGCACATGAACTCTCTAGTAATCCAACCAAAAAATCCTTTGCTTTAGTTCCCATATTACTTAAAAAGTGAAGGAAAATACAGACATTTTAGGAGTGTAAATGCAATACTCTCAATTCAAATAGTTATAAATTCAGAGGACTATTTTAAAATATACTTATGGTATGTACTTGTGGGTGGCAAATGCCAATATTTACATGTATCTGAATTTGTAGTCTCCAGTTATTCTTCAGTTGCACTTTCAAATTTATGGCATAATAATAGTAATAATAATTTCTTTAATAAAAGCTTAAAAACTAGCACCTTGTTGTGTGGCTAAAGGCTGAGGTTTGGGGAAAAAAAATAACAACCTCCCCCACCCCCTGAACAAATACTGTAAGATTCCCAAGAAACCTAAGACATCTGGCAACTCCCAGTTCAAAAGGATGAGGTCTCTGTTTTCATCTGTACCTTGTACAGACAAAAGCCCTGTACCAAGGTTAACACAAAGGCTGTAGTAATCTTGATAGACAATAATTAGATCTACTACTTTGAAATCCCTCTACAGATTGTATACAGCAGCCAGTGCTGTATGCCGGTGCACCAGCGCTCCTCAGAAATAAGAACTGAACAATGTCAGCTTGGCCTTGCTCATCACAGAGGGCAACAGGAATGTTTCAGAAACAGTCAGGATTGTAAACTGTAATGAATCCACTTGCATATTCAGAAACTCTCCTTTGGTTGTGGGGAACAAGAACACTCCTCTTCCAGGGGAAAATACACCTTTGTATGGAGAAAGTTGTATATCTTTTTGTATATCTCGTTTGTTTCTCTGGAAGGCATAGTTATATTTGAATCAAAATGCCTCCAGTTTGAATGTATGTTCCAAAATAAGACAATCCATTGGTTTATTAAATCTATATAATACAAAGTGACATTAAACATCAAAGTAGTTTGCTGACTGCTGTCACCAAGCATTGGTATTGAAGGGGGATGATAAAACTCATTGAGTTTTTCTGTTTCCTAGGTAAACAGCTGAAGGAAATGTGTCTGTGTTCCTCTATTCCTCTATTCTTGCCCTAGGGCATTTTGATTGATATTGACATCATCAAGCCCTGTGCCAGTGGACCAAAAGAAGAATAACATATTCTGGTGACTAATCCAATACTGACAGCAGCAGGCAGCCTGAATTCAACATAGAAAAATATTTTTAGTGAATTTCTCCTGAGTCTAGGACCAAAGCCAGCACATGGCAAGAGTCATCACTCACCAGACAATCAGCTGTACCTCTGAAAGCTTTTGAAGATATGAAACAATATATTCTTACTCTTTAGCATCTCACCTTGCACAATCAGTTTTAAAGACAGCTCATTTTTTAATTCAACTTCTTTGGACAAACCACTTATTTAGAAATATCTGCCAGTCTGCAGCGCTGAGCACACAAAATTGTATGAACAAAGCCAAGTAACACCAGCTGTGGAACACTTACAGAATCAAACCTGTATGACTTTCGCTAGAATTTACTATGTTCCATTTTCCTCCCTTTCCCTTCTCCTTTTTTTTTTGCTAACTTCTTGTAACTGTAGTTAGGCTGGAAGTGTTTAAAATGAGAAGATGCTAATGGGCAAGGCACTCACCCTTGCAACTGAAAATTATGTTGGTGGGAAACAGTGTATTTCTGGGCTGTGTTGGTGGGATTCCACTTTTGCATGGAATAGAGGAGTTGAGTGGCTTTGAGGACAAGACATGGTTTTGCTTACGCAATGGAGGGAGATAGACCAGCATCCCACACTACCTTCTACAACTGCTGTATGTCAGGGTTCAGTCATTTGGAGGAAAGTGGGGGTTTCATGTTATGTTCTTCTTCTGCATACATGTAGGCAGGTAAAGAAAATAGGAAAATGGCTAAACTTTCCCTTTTTTAAAAGTATAATTTCAAATAGAAATTACTTGGATTGAGGAGAGAATAACTTGTTATGAGGAGAGTCATTCCTTCCTGAAGCAAAAAGAGAAGCCATGAAGACAGTGAAATGTCACAGATTACCCTTACTTCTCCAGGCTGATCCTGGATTTTGTAAGTTCTGCCCCTGAGGAGAGAAGTGGGGGGCTCAGTTCAGTCACCTAAATATCAGCCATGAAGGGTGAAGGAAAGGAGCTGATTGAGCAGTGCACAAGGCTTTGGGGTGACATGCCCTGAAAGGGAACAATACAATAGTTCCTTTCAGTTCAATCCCACATCTTGCTGTGGTAGGGTCCCTAGCTGAAACAAAATGGAAGTTTATGTTCATTGGCAAACAGGAAAGAATCTAGACGTGAGCTTCCTAGCCAAATGAACCATTTTTGAAGTAGGAGGAAAAAAAAAACCACTTTAAAAGAATTTAATTTCATAATATGCTTACACAGGCATTCCTACAGCATGTACTTTTAAAACATTACTTACAGATTTTCAATTAGATTTCTGAAAGCTGCGCTTGATATCATTTTACTTGAGTATGCAGCCTGTATTTGTCTGCATGATATAACTTAAATATCTAAATTCAGTTAGAACCAAATGTAAATATTTAAATCCAATTATTACTAGCAGGCAAGCACACAGATAAATATTACCAGACAAAGTCAGTCAAAATTACACATAATTCACTGCACTTGGAAGACAATCAGAGTTTATATGAGCTTGCAAGTTCTTTATGCAATAAAATGGATACCAAAATTAGCTTGTATTACCATGCTGTAGGCAGGTTATCACAATCAGGTAGCTAAGATCCCATGTCGCTCCATGGATGGGTAGCGTCAGACAGCTTTTCTTCTCTCATTTGAAAGAATTAGAAACTAGGCCCTCCTGCTATAGCCTGCCTGACATTTGTTTTTCTGCTAGAGATCTTTATGTAAAGGCACCTTAAAATCAGGCCAAGGGAACTAACAGGAGTTAACTGAACACAATCAAATGATGTGTAGTTTGACGGTACATTCTGTTTTCTTTTTCTTATTTGTCCTTGATTTCTTCCTTCTATCTCACACTCAAAGGCTGCTTCTCTGAAAGATCCTGAACAGTGCTTGAATTTATGGTTATGTTGATCTCACTAAAGAGCATTTGTGACACCGCCAGAGCATGTGAACGAGTTTCTGCTGCCAATGAAAATGTTTGGGAGACAACAAGAATGATCCCCTGTGTTATTGAAGTAGATGGTCATTTTGAATACTTAAGTGATGTCATGGAGCTTGGGAAAAAGAGGAGGCAATATTTTTTCTGATGCTGCCACTGTTGTATGCTTGTATGAGGGGTTCAATTCCCAACCTTTAATCTTAGTGGATTGATTTTACCAGGTTTTAGGAATAAAGAACTGATCAACAGTTTAGGAATATAATTTTTAGGAATAAAGAACAGACATACATTTCCTAGAACATCTACATCCACTGTCTAGCCACCAGCCACAACTCCAAAATAGTTTTGCTACAACTTCCTCCTTTGAAACACTTCCTCTGCTGATTGTGTGCACAGAAAAAAACTACGCTGCCAATTCCCTGTCCTAACGAGTTGCGTGGAGATGATGCTCTTCAGCCAGGTGTTTCCTGTGCCCACCTCACCAGCCAGAAGACCTGACATTTTTTTTGTATAAATCTCATCACATCAGAAGCACAATCCACAAAGGAAAGTCAGCGAGGAATTACTTGATGCTGTCTCTCTGGATACCTTCCAGGTTTGGGAAGTTCACTGCTGTACTGATCAGGGCTCTGGCCTTAAGGACCTGAACAACCTGGGCTGTAATTTGTTAATGATGAGCAAGATGGTAGATGACTGCCTAAGATGGTAAGCTAGCTCATTTCAGACTGACTTGGCGTCAGAGGGATTTTAGTAAGATGTTTTCTTAACAAAAACTATTTAATGATTTTTATTTCAGGGATGTCCAAAACTGGTAGTTATAACTTGGTTTTAACAAGTTGGCTTTAACAAACATATCCTAAAGAACAAGGCTAAAGGGAAAAGAAGTTTATGAGGCACATTTTTTTGCTGACTTAATGGACATAGAGCTCAGAAATGAAGAGCTCCAATGTCAAGAATTCCCAAATGTAAATTCTAAGTTAAATAAAATCTGAGTGTGAGCCATTTTTTTGTTTTGCTAGTTTCATCTATATTTCAGTACAAAACCATTATCATATTTCAATATTGTTAGGAGTTTTTTGTACTGTTGACAAAATTAATATTCAATGAATAAAATGCAATCAGCTCTGCATAAAACATGTCTATCCAAACCCACTATTGCAAAGGCTTCACAAATAATTTGGTTTTATGTAAAATCACATATGGTATTTAATATGTAACGTCTCAGATCTTGACTTGATTCTTGAATCTCAGTGAGTGCTTCACAACAGCAGTTGTGAAGTCTTTCCCAGTCACTCCAAAAAAGATTTTGATCCTCAAAGGCTCTATGTGTGAAATTCTGTTCTGAGTTCTGTTGTGTGTGTTCTGAGTAGGGGCAGGCAGCAAACTCTTGTTCATCTCACTCTTTGGAGCAAAGCAATTTTCTTCACCATTTTCCTTGAGAAGTGCCATTAGAGCAAAGAGAATCTATTCTGAAAAACTATGAAAGAAATTAAAATGGGAAAATGTGGCTGGTCATCTTAAGTGGAAACAAACTACTCCATGGGATGTATGCCACTGACACAAAGAGAACTGCTGTTTTTTGAAGAGGTGTAGTGTGAAGCTTCATAACATATAAGATACATGCTGGAGAAGGCAAAAAAGCACCTGAGTGGGAGTGAGTATGCTCACCACTTCAGCAGAAGAACTTAGACTGTGATTGCTGCATTTTAACATTCCAAAGGGGAGAGTAATTGAGCAATTTAAGTATGGTGGGCATATTAAGGAAAATCAGTGCATGTGCAAATCAGAGCACTTGCACTGCTCCCAAAATTCCACCTTCAGAATGTGACAGTGATAAAGATTTCTGCCTTTATACTGCCATAGACTTAAAGCTTTTAAAATAATTTGTTTTGTATGACTATAACCAGCATTGTGATCAACGGAGCTGCACACAAGCAGCACAGAGAATGGAGCTCATGCAGGATCTTTTGTTCTAAAAATGTATGCGTCTGTCATTTGAGTTAAACAACAGATTCTGTTATCTACAGCAGCAGCAGCAGGAGGGTTTTTATTCAACTTTCAGAATGACATAGTAGGCAATACTGTAAGAAAATAATATTTCTGTTTCCTTATTTGAACCAATGTGTTTTAGGAGGATAAGAGGGCACTATATATATAAAAATTCATTTTGTACCTCAATATACATAACAACTTTTCCTTTGGGAGACTCTCATATATTCCACACAAAGCACAAATCCACGTAGAGGAATGGTAGTTTTGTGGCCTAAAAGACAGAAGATATGGATTCAGTTCTGATCCCAAATTTTCTCTGCATCACTTTTAATGTTGTGATAATACTGTGCATTGGTTGAGACAGAGTGCTCTTCTCCACATGTACGAATATTTAACAATTTGTGAAATTATATCATGTGTATTTTTCACTGAGCTAAAGGGTAGAACAGTGTGGAGTTTTACAGGAGCCATTCTCCTCTCCTGAAGTCAATAGGATGTAACTGTTTCAGTGTATTTCTGAGGCCAGCAGGAAAGGGAGGCAACAGCCACCAGAAGTTTCCCCAAACCATAAGGTTGTCTGAAAACACATGGGAGTCTGGAGACAACATATCCTGGTGCACCATGAGCCCTTTCACTTGCAGGTGCAGGTGCCGAAGACGGGTAGGGGCAAAGCCTCCCATCACGTAGCATGACCTGAGCCCCATACTGGGGCCAGGCTGGAGATGTGGCACTAATGAAGTGGGAGACACCTGTACCACCAGCCCAACACCCCACCCCAAGCAGCCATTGCTGGGGAGCCGAGGAGAAACCACCACACTGCCCTGGAGAACACCCATTTCTCGATTCTTGATTGGAGAGAACTAATTGAAAGACTAAACCTCTCAGAGCTTCATTTGCCCTCCTTTCTTCTCTTTTCCTGACAGATCTGCCTCTAGTTTCCCTTTTGGGTCATGCACCATTTCATGCTACATGTTCTCCAGCTCCTCTGTGGGTTAGTAAGTTTCATTGTTGTAAGGAATGCAGATACATCCAGGAATGATCGAAGCAGAAGAATTAGGAATTTGAAAGGAAGTTATATTGCACAGACTGCAATGAAATATCAGAAAAGGTGGTATTGCTTCTGTGAGAATTACAGCTGATTTTCCAAAATAATCTATGCAACTCATAACGATCAGAACGCGTCTCTCTAATGAAAATAACTATTTTATATATTAAAGTGGAAATATTAAGATTAAAGGCAATGGAAAACTGCAATGACATTACCCTTGCTAAAGAAAGACAAGTTTTTCAAAGAAAATGGAATCTTTCAGTCACAGATGTAAACCAAGTCCCTGCATTGAAGCAGAGAACGGAATTGCATTTAATATCTTAGCAGAAACTTGACTTAGGATAGAGTAATGTTCTGCCAGCAGAGATCAGAAAGGGAATTCGAACCTCAATACTACATATCTAATTTCACTTCAGGAGAATTATAAAAACCCACCAAGGGGCAATTGCTTGTATGTTGAACTTGAATACTATTTTTCTCCAGACAATATTCTGAAGTGCTTCAGATATACTACAGTGGTATTTTTCCCCCAGTTTTCATCAGACAGAGCTAAGCAGCTGGTAGAATGAAAAAAGATCACATCCAGCTGAAATTGAACACTCGATGCTTAGGTTTCCTCTTTAGAATAGAATAGAATCATTAAGGTTGGAAGAGACCTCAAGGATCATCCAGTCCAACCGACCCCTCCCCACCCCCCCACCTATTACCCACTAAACCATGTCCTTCAGTACTGCGTCTAACCTTTCCTTAAACATCCGCAGGGACGGTGACTCCTCCACCTCCCTGGGCAACTCGTTCCAATGCCCAACCACCCTTTCCGAGAAGAAATTTCTCCTCATCTCCAACCTGAACCTCCCCTGGCACAACTTGCAGCCGTTCCCCCTAGTCCTGTCACTAGTTATCTGTGAGAAGAGGCCGACCCCCAGCTCACCACAACTCCCTTTCAGGTAGTTGTAGAGGGCAATAAGGTCTGCCCTGAGCCTCCTCTTCTCCAGACTTAACAGTCCCAGTTCCTTCACCACCAAAATATCTGACATGCTTGAGCCTGTCTACCCTGGATCATCATTGCTTCATAATGTATTGTCATTAGCACCAATTCAAACTAAACTTAAGTTAAGCCCTGTCCAAATCTGGCTTCTTTTTCCTTCGCATGGAGGTAAAGTTCCTGTCTGTTTGATCTGAATGATTAGGCAACTAGGAGCAAGGAAGCTGGAAATTAAGCTTATGTCTCTTAAGTAAAATATTTCAATAATCTTAAAAATTTTAATAATTTAAATTGAATAATTAACCCAATATTCAAAATATGATCTAATGACTTTGAAGATTACACAAAACAGTGTATCATAACACGAAATGGAAGATGTGAAAAGCGTTACACAAAATACTAGTTAATAATGGAGCTGCTTGATTCAATTGTTTTCATCCAAAGATATTCTGTCTTCAACCTCGCAAAGCTGGTGACAAAAATGTCTTACACCTCTTCATGGTGTAGAATTTTAAAGTAATATAATCATGAGAAGAAAACATTTTGTAATGTTACTTAGATACAGACAGGGGTGCTCAACCTAGGGCCAAAAGTTTAAGAAGGCTGCTCTTCCCACTCATGGAAATGAAAATGAACTGATTTTTCTGTTTTAGAGTTGATCTTAAGGCATCAGGTCAGTAGGAATACACTGTAGGTGCACAAGAAATTCTGGCATGGAAAAGGGAGGGAATAAATAGGAATTATAACCAACTGATCTCTATTTACTTTTGAATGGTTTGTTTTTGTAAGAAAGACAAAAAATGAATAATTTTAATCACTTTATTTCTTGTTCAAAATACATATGAAACAATTAGAAGAAAATTATTTCAAATGAGTTCTTTTCTTGTTCTTGTCTTTTTAAATATAAAATTATCACAAACTGTACACTTCATAACATCTTTTGAGGTTTCATTGTTACATATTTTTTTCAGAACTGACAAATAAATTCACACTTTCTAGATAATACATTGTAAAAATACTGCAATGTGTTACAGCTCTCAAAGGCTAGTGCAAAAAAATAACATTTACTATCAGTAGTACAATTTTATGCTGTCAAATTTCACAAATGGCCATTTAGCGCATACAAAAAGCCAGTAACACAAGTTCAAAAAGTTTTGTTTTCCTGTCTCTATAACGCAGAAGCCAAGGATATTGACTTGAACAATGGCTAGGTATCAAATCACAGACTTCAGTTAAAAAGTCACATCATGAACACTGAATAAAGGGTACTAAAACAGTCAGGTATTTAATATCAGATCTTGGTCAGCCAACACCACATAGCAAGAAGAGACAAAACCTTAGAAGAACTCTGCAGTTCTTTGTAAGCTACATAGACTTGGCAACGTTTCTGATCTAATCATGAAGATTATTTTAAAGGTAGGGAGTTCTGTTAGAGTTTGGGCCAGTTAGGGCCTAATCCAGACCCCACATCATCATAGCAAAGATGCTTCTTTTGACAGGCATTGTATTGGGTGCTTTCTTTTAATATTTCAAAATACTAAGTGTTTAAATATTGACTGGTTTTGTTGTTTGGTTTTGTGGTTTGATTATTTTTTTTTTAGCTGTTAAGATTTCCTATGGCCAGGAACTCCAATTTAACTTCCTACCTTTTGAAGCATACACCCTGGAGAATGCCTTCCCCACAAATAAGCATATACTAGAAAAATGTAATGTTCTGTACTGAAGAAAAGACGAGGCTAATTTCTGTATTCTACTCTCCTCACTTCAGTTCTCATGAGGAGTGCACTGAAGCCAGTCAGCTCGAACGCAGTGCGAAGCTATAGGCTCATGAGAAGAAAGAAGAGGCTTTTTGAGACTCCTCTTGCAGTGGCTAGAAGGACATCTGGCTGGTGGGCAGAGGAGCCAGCGCTGCAGTCCTGCTGCCTGAGGTGGTGAGGACTGGCCAGAGCAGGACAATGAAGAAATGCAATTTGGCTTTGCTCACTCTCATCCCGGCTAGTACGGCTACACTGGCACGGAGGGTGCTGAGATGTGCTTTTAGCATAGACTAGCTGCGAGACTCCACACATCATTCCTAGCCAGTAAAGCACCTGAGCGGATGCTCTGCTCAGGGTGCATGCCCAAGTCATCGTGACTATATGGAGACTCAGTTAGCAGGTCATATTTAAAGAACGCTTCACATGGTTTGCTGAACAATGGCCCTTGTGAACTCCACCAGAAAGGGGAGAAAGCACGGTCAGAAGAGCGTGTCCAAATCAGGACGCCAACAGTGCCTACTTGTAGGGTAGAAAACTAGCCATATCCTGTCCTTAGACATGCGCATTTAATTCCGATGTATCCTACTGAGACTACTCATGTAAATAGAGAAGAATACAGAAGAATTTAGACTCACACTTGGAAGAAAAAGAAACAAGAAACAATACGAAATATATATCTATACTTTTTCCTTTTCTTGAGAAATAGCTTTCTATCTATTTAACAAAAGTAAATTCTATTCAATATTATTCCATAGAAATATAGAGTGAAAAGAAGTGCTTTATATCTGATGTGCAACAGGACTATCTAAATATTACATATTAAAGATTTAATCTATACAGATACCCTCTGAGCTTCAATAGCAAGATGGCATCACGTGGAAAACTGTAGGCCACTATTAAAAAGGAAAAATCCAGTAAAAATACATCTGACTTCCATGCCTGACTACAGAGACCAGATATTTTTATTTACCAAATCAGGCAGCTGAGGCTCTCATTCCTTACCAACACTAGTAAAATAAGCATTTGCAATAATAGTTCATACCCTAGACATGCACTGAAGACTTTTAATACAGTCTCAATTGTCAGCAAGCCACAAACATCCATGGTGGATGTAAGAGAATTCATTCTTCCTGCCTTGAGACTTCTTACTGGGTTTATTTCATAAGATGTCATGATATAACATCACGTGCAACCTGATGCAAAGCCAATAGAAATCAAGAGCAGTGCTGCTGCTTGATTTCAATGCTGGGCTGGGCAAGTATGTAATACTGTGCTTTGAAATGAAATGACATATTAAAAAGACCTACAGAACAAATTTGTTGGATATATTCAATGATCTATTGCCATGATATTAAAAAGCATTTTCATTTTAATTAACACAAGAACAATTGCTATATAAAGCAGCAAGTGAGACCTAAAAGAAAGCTTATTCTGAAAACGTAATTCTTGTATGTTGGAAATAAGGTAATGAATAGATTTTGGTAAGCTTTTGTAGTAATGCAAAATATATAAATGTGTATTGTTAAAACTGCACCTTAAAAGGCTGAATTGAATAACTTTTTTTTTTGTGCTATATTATTTCAATAAATATTAAAGCTACCATAGATACATTTACCATTTTGTGTTTTTCTTGAAAGAGTCCAAAAAAGGGAGGTAAAGTATTCTAATTCTATCTAAAAAAAAAAAAAAAAGAAAGAAAAATCACAGAAAAACCCAAAATGTTATTTTGTCAGCATCTTTATATTTTGCTGCCACAGGTATTTTTGCTAAAAGGCTTTCTAATTCTTTTTTTTTTGCGTCAATATTATTTTCAGTGCATGAGTAGACTGGCACTTTAGTACCACTTTTTGCCCTGTTAGAAATTCAATTATAAAGTTTTGTCTTAAGAAAAAGTTCATTTTTTAACAACTGTACAGAAAAGGCGGCAAAAAATTCTAAAAGATGCCTTGGAATAATTTGAATGAAATCTCTTTTTTCAGCACAGATTGCTCATTATCAAGCCCTCTTTGACTTCATAGGTTGCCCTGTTTCTGGAGGGCACGCAGAATCAGATCCAAGAGTTTAGTGTTTAATCCTCAGAGCTTCTCTGACACCTGGCTATGACCTACAATTTTTTCATCTGCTACTGGCAAGCAGCTAAAGTGCAATAGTGCCAGGCTCCCTTTCAGAATAATACAGAAAAGGTCTAGCTGTGCAGATTCAGTTGCTGGCTAAGATAAAGCTATACTTTTTTGTTCGCGATTTTGATTCTCTGGCCCAAAGTAACCTTGGTGGACTAAGAGCTGAAAAGGTTGTAGGTTTAAACAAATTATCAAGTTCTTGTGCTATAAGGATAATTAAGATCATTAAACACTTATACTACATAAAGCTTGAAAGGAATAAATGTAACAGTGTAAAGTGCTCTTTGGAGAGTCTACCAAATCTCCTTTTCATATTCTGTGGTAGCCAAATCCCCACTTACATAAATAAAGAAGACAGACACACCCATCCACATGTACCCAAAAATAATTACAACTGGCAGTAATTATTCTATGTCTTGCTCAGCTAAGCAGTCATTTCCCTCATAACTATTATTATGCAATTAAGCCTCAGAAATCTGTGGTGAGGGAAGTAATGGTCTTCTATTGATGACTGATTTTCAGTAAGAGGCAGCCACTCCCAGGGTGAAACAGTCACAGTACACCCAGCATTATGTGACAATTTAGGACAAAGGGATAAGAATTCATTATTTGGCTGAACCTGCATGAATAGGAAGAAAAGGAGGAGATGGGATTTGTCTGGAACATCAGTTCCAGGACCTTATTCATACATAATGACCCAGGGTATATTAAGTGAGAAATACACCATAATTATGACTTCAGTTTTCTGAGTCATTGGAGAATTAGCACCTGCAAGAGCCCAGTGACTCGTCCACCATTGTGTGATATTAGTTTAGGCTTGACTTGAAAACAAAACTAGTACCTTGTGTATCACAGCAGCATTTCCAAAGGTTTTTCCTATTGGCAATTCAACTACTGATTGTCAGAAGCTTTGAAAATGTAAAGAGATGACATTGTGTAATAACTATTTTTCACCTACTGGAGATTTTCCAATCTATGCCAGGTGCAAATGAATAGGAGGCCATTACAGCATCTAGAGAGGAATGAGTCCGAGCACATGCCGGCAATGTGCCTTTTTGGCCTCAATTATGCTGCAAAAGAAAGACCGGAGGGGGAGGATATGCCATGAGAAATTGCCAGTGTTCTTTGCACTGTGAATCCTCTGGGATCAGGAACTGTGGGCTGGAGGGCTCATTTTATTTTAAGAACAGGCTCAAGTTCTGCAACATGGCTCCCACTGCCCTTGTAAGCTCGCAAACATCTGTACAAGATATGAGGTAGGGGAATTATATAAAAAAATCTCTTTCTTTTGGAAGTGTTTGCTACATAAACATTTTTGACTATTGAAAATGCTCTCAGTTCACCCCCTTTTTACATTTTCCGCTTCTCACTTTAACAGTTTTTTTTCTAGAGAGCTATTTACATGCTCAGTAAGCTTTCCCCCTCCTCTCTTCTCTCATGTTCATAACTCAGATGATACAAGGGTTTTAAAATATCATCTTGTTCAGTCCTCTTTGCTTCTTCAGTCTCAACTTATAGCATTTTGAAAAAAACCCAAATAAAACTCCACCCTTTATCTCTCTATCTCTCTCCTTTTGCAGACTGTATTTATAGAAATATAGCTGCTTCACAAAACCAGCTAACAGCCCACAACCTCTCCTCCCCTGAAATTAACCTACAAACTGTCCCAAAAACCAGGTTACTTATCATGATGTTAAGCTTAAGTGCCTGTCTGTTATGTTGACAAGCATCTTTTTAGAACTCTGATATTAGGAATCACACAGGGACTAGGTAAGTAGGAGTTCTGTATCTGCAGAAAATTACTGGTTTAGAATAGGAGACGCAGCCTTTCCTTTTAAGTCTAAGAGGTCTAAAGATATCAGGTCCTATATATACTGTTGTTCTACACAGGAAAGCAACTTTTGGGGTGTTCTAGCGCTTTACTGAGTTTTACTGAAGGTTTTTATTCTCCCCCCTTCCCCCGGCTTTGTTTTTTCCTCATGGGTAAATGCATGAATAGATTTGCTTTACTTCAGGGGTTTGAATTTCTAAGGTATGAAAAAAAATCCCAAAATATTTAAAAAAACAATCTCTCCAAAACACTACTAGGCTTGTATTTTAAGGGAGAGTAAAACTGTATACAAGGTAGGTTGCTGTCCTGTAAACATGTTAGTGGCACTCCTTTGCTATGCCCTGAGTAATAAATGATCGGCAAAACTCTGTGCGAGCTCTGAAGTTCTCATGAAATAGTTGTACCCTCATCCGTTCCTCGGTCTGCCTTCACGTTTCCCTTCATGTCAGGCTTCCTGACTTCATCTCTCTGGGGGAGAGGCAGGATTTAATAACTCTCCTGTAATTATGCTGGGCTCTGGGACACTGTCTCTGTAGTAACCACGCTAACCCAGACAGTCTGAATGGATTTGCAACTTTTCTTTCAGGGAGTCTGGGAATACTCCAGTTCACTAAAAGCAGAATGTTACTTAAATATTTAAGCTGAAATATGCAATATGTAAGCCTAAAATACATGGATTTGAAAATAAGTCTATATGCATACCTGTCCTGCCTCAAGCTTTCCCATCCATTAATGGGAGATTAATCCAGCCTAATTTCCCTGCAAACTATAGCAACACCTTGCATCCCAGCCTGCTCAGACACAAATCTTGTTTCTTTTGAAACAGATCTTTAGATCTTTTGACCTTTCCTATGTTTTTTTTCCCTATGCCTGCTTGGGTTTTCACCATTTTAGATGAGATGCTTTTTTCAGACCAGCTGGTAGAATCTCCCAGACCACCAGGATGGATACTAATGTTTTGTAAATCTCACTTTCTTCTAAGAGGTACTGCCTTGTCAAACATTTTCTGCTTGTTTTTTCCCCTAAAGCTTACTTTTTGAACTCACCTAATTTGACACCAATAGCCAAGTCAACATATTGTATTCATAAATTATTACAGAGAAGCTCCACTTTCATCACAGCAGCTATGTGGCTTCCCGCAGGTGTAACTTTCAGTGAACACTGTCTTCTATCAGGGAGTCCGTGTTTTTCTCCCCAGAGAGAGCTTTGGTACTCCAACAATGCATATAACCTGCATTTGTATTTATTAGCTATATTTTGACAATGCTGTTACTGAGGATCTTCAATAGTGCTAACATGGTTCACCAGCACGGGTTTGCAAGAGTACTCTAGGAAATGCTCTCCTCTGGATCAGTAAGGCACCAATGCATGTCCTTAGTATCAACAAAGTAAATAGTCCTCATCATGGTACAGTGCAAAGCTTTAATTGACTTTTTTCTGTTCTGCAAATTTAACATGCTTTGTGCCCTTGCAGAGGACTGAGTCCCATGTAACAGAAGAGTCACAGTCTATACTTGAGTGGAAAAATTTTACATAGCAATATCAGTGGCATTCTCCTCTCCGAGTCAGTAAAGAGGTTTCCCGGCAACAGCAACACGGTAGAGGTGCTATCAGATAAAACATAAAATCACAGCCCTGAGCACTTGCTATCATCAAGCATCCCCTAGCACTCGGAACAAGACTGAAGGTGTTAGTTCCATTTTCCTGGCCAGATTCCCCTGTGATATTTAAATCCCACCTGCAGCTTCGCTTTCTCTTTGAGTTCCAGCTCTTGCTTTCCCGTGTGCTGTTAAAAACCTGCCAGTTTCCAGCCGGGGCTAAGGAAAGGGGGAATTGTCTACGGGACATTTATTCATTTGGACAAGTAAACAGAAGACACTTTTGAAGTTAAGGTATTATTTGCCTTGGAGATGACAAATGGCTGTGATCGGTACCTCAATTAACTCTTATGCCTGATGCTGCCTTTTCTTCAGGAACGCCTCTTTCTTCCGGTTTTACAGTACAGGAAGAAAGGACAAGTGATATGAATATTGTCATGATTATCAGTTTTGAAAGGAGGCTTTTAATTTCAGAGCATTTGCAGTTGTATTGTATAGCTGTGTGTCTACTGCCACATTTTCCTTTGTCTTTCTTAGCTCCGCAGTCTGCTCTGTGCCGTGATTTAGGTTTTTTTTTCTGACACTGGAGAGCTCGGTTTAGACTGGCGAGCCTCAGAAGCCACGTGAAAGTGAATCTTGAGCAAAGGGTTAATGTGAGTCTCAGCTGTGGTGTGAACGATAGAAAATTTTTCATTAAAACATGCATTAATATTCCTGTCATATATAATGTGTTTTATCCATATTTTGGATGGTCTGACAGATATTATATGAGCTTTGTCCAAAAGTTCCCTCACTGTCTAATTAACATATAGGTCATATTTTAACACTTAGAGAATTTTCGAGCATATTGGTTTGTAGAAATAAAGTCATATGAACTTTTCAGGTCAAGGAACTGTCACTCAGCACAGATTTGTCCAGTATTTATCATGAACTGAAACATATTTCTGATTAGGCGTGGGTGTTCTGTTGAAATAGAAGCGCTAAATAATAATAGTTATACATTTTGCAAGTGCAAATACTTGTATGTGCAAATCTAGGTTTTTCCATGCTTTGATAAGGTGGTTTTCAATTTTTACAGGCACATTTATGGAACTTTGAAAAATTTGACATTTTCAGCAAGAGGACTCTATTACTGAGTTCTAAAATATTCACTCACCCTTCTTTTAAATGTTTACACACTTTAAAAATATAGTCAAATGATTTCAGAGCTATAAAGCTTGTTAAATTAATGGAGTGCAATAAAAAGTACTTATAAAAGTTTTTAAGATACAAGCAGTTAATTGATTAAAAAGATATAGCAAAATAATCTTGGAACTAGACTATCATGTATTTGTTGTGCATCATCATGTTAAGAACTTCCAAAAGGATCACACTCAAGCCAATTAATAAAATCGAGAAATAGGAGAAGTGAATGGATCACATAAGCCTTGTTTTGAAACTTAAAGTTTTCTTAATATTGCTGCAAAAATGCATCCACTGAAAGAAATTAGGAAGTAATTGCTTTTTCCCTTGGAAAAAAAATCAACCTAATGAAACCATTTCATGTTTGCTCAAAATTTTCTTCAAAAATACTGAATGTGATTGTGATTCTTTAAGAAAAAATGTAGAGGTTTGCTACTTAAAACATAAGAAGTCAAAAATATTCCACATACTGAAGAAGAAATTTTGCAGGGGAATATACTAAGTTTTGTTTTGTCTTATTGGTTCTGGCCACTTTCTCTGTCCCTGCCCAATATACATATCCCTGAGATATGTATATAGCTCTTTTAGCGCTTGCTAGAAGCAAAAACCCAGACAGTATTACTGATTTTTGAATGCCTGATGATCATAAGGGACTACGGAGAAGAGAAGTTACTTCCTTGACAGCTCTCCGTAGAATGACAACGAGAGATGTAGTTATCCTACACCTTTTGGGCAAGACCCCACAGGTTTCATATTACTATTTTTTTAAGGCCAGGAGTCAGCTTACAGCACTGCAGACAAAAGCAAGGGTCAGGTCTTTACTGCTTGAACAGAAGCCCAATATAGACAAAAGATGATGCGGAAAGAGATGGTTATTTGCTGGGAGAGTGAGGGGAAGGGTCATATCGGCAGAAGTATCCCATACAGTGATTTAAAGTTGAGATCATGGACCGCAATACAAGACTTACATCTCGCTGGGCATCTGCCCACCTGTGCTACTGTCTGCAGTGCCACTAGAATCCTAAATCTACCTGTGGTTTAGGGTCCTACTTAACATTTTGCATAGACCTAGTAAGAATTTTATGGTTGCTTAGAGCAAATCTAATGGTCCCTGAAAACTTATTTAACGTGGGGAAGGGAAACAATTGCTTGAAAACAATATTTACCCAGAAGACTGGAATGGCTCATTAGATACATTTGTACAGGGGCTTTTTCACTTTACAGTGCATTATTGAAAATAAATATAAAAGTGTAACAGCTCCCCTGGAACCACTTAATCCATCATGTGCTTTCTCTGTACAGTTCTGTGGTTTACTGTTGTGAAAGTATAAAAAAGCTCTGCAGTGCAAAATACAATTCTTATTAAGTACTGTTACTGTTTCCAGTAAATAATTTCAATAAAAATAACTCAGGCTTGTAGGAATGCAAGTTTTTCAAACTGTTGTAAAATTACTACATTTGCCAGATCTGATTTCGCTCAAATTAGGCTAATGTTTGTGATACGGCAGAAATGCAGATAATCAACAAAAAAAAAGCATTCAGAATGGGAGCAAGGAATTTACAACTTCTCCAAATTAAAATATTTTAAATTTCTTAATAAAGAGGTCCACAAAGCAACATATTCATTGACAAAAACCATGCTAAGTTTTTACTTGAGTCTTCTGTGAGTACACTCAGAGAGCAGCTTGTGAACCAGGCTCTAAAGGCAATGGGTTCATTGTACTAAATATATACCCTGTCTTGTGAGATAGCTAAGAAAGCAGTGGGGGAAAAGAAATATCTTTTGCGTTAATTCTATTAATCACTGATAAGGGACTAGAAATAAATAATTAGGGGATCATTTCTGAAGTTAAATAGCCTGATAATTTTGCAGCCTGATTTTTCCTAGATGCAGAGCACCCATAAATCAAGTTGAGACACAGAAGTCATTCACTATTGTTATTAACAATATCAAAAATAACACAACGAGAGGGCACAAACTGAGCTGTTATTCCTTTGGTGTTTGACAGCAATTTAAATTTAAGAAAATGAATATTGAAATACCTTACTACTTATGATAAAACATACAGGATACTCACAGAGAACAATGAAATCATTAAAAAGATGTTGCTCATTGCTGAACACTTATGCTACATTTGATCATGAATTTGTTAGCTTTTTGGATATTAGGTGCAAAAAAGTGCAAAGGATATTTAGTTAACTGTTACAGTACCACATTACAAAAAGTATTTTCTAGGCCACAAAGGCCAATGCTGATATAATTTATATTAAGATAAACGTATACACAAAATAGTTTTTCAATCTGCACATATATATATCTCTGTTTCTATATCGACCTTGCAAAATCATGATAAAAATGATCTAGGTCACAAAATCTCATGATGATAACAACAACGGGAGAGGAAAAAAAACCCACAGAGGAGAGCTCGTTCTCCTATTAAAAGAATTACTCGGGCAGAGCGAACAGAGGAAGGAAATTCTGCAAGGCTGCTCTGTATTTATGGTGATGAAAATACAATCTTGAGCAGGGAGGATCAGTGTTCAGAATCACCAACCCTCTTTGGGAAAAAGCTATTTCTTTCTAGAGGCCAAGAACAGCAACCTGGAACAGACATTCAAAAACTTGGGATGGAGCATTTTATTTCCTTTTTTTTTAAAAAAAATTATATGTAAAGAATGTCTGAAAGCTTTGTTTGTTTGTTTGTTCGTTTGCTTGCTGTGTTTGTAGGCGCAGAAGGCAAGGTATAAAACCTGTCCCCTTTTTTTGCCTTAAAAACACCTGTAATGTTAAGACCAGCCTTCCTAACTTTCCTGAAACAATTAAGACACTTCAAGACATATTTGACCATCTTAGAGATTAGTTAGCGCGATGGAGGGACTGGATCTTCATAAATGTATTTTGTGTCAACCAGGCCAAACTAACCAAGCCAAAACTGTCCAGATTGCCTTTTCCCTTCATAACTAGATGAATTCTCACAAATTCTTCCACTGTCATAAAACAGCCTTCCATTGGCATCTTTCTTGTGTATGACACTTTTCTTCCATAAAAACGATGTTTTAGAAAATACTGTCTTCTCAGTTCTCTTTATACATTACAAAGATACAGAAAGAGCTACCACTCCAACTTTTTTTAGTTGCAGTTCAGCTTTCCAAATCTCAGGCCCAATCATGCAGACTTTGTCACACACCTTGCAGAAAGGAAAAAAAAATAGAAAAAAGGAAAATAACTGATTGAGGTAAACTGCAGTGCTAAAAAGAGCTAAATCCACAAAATAGTATGTAGTTCTCTTCCAGTTTTTAAAACAGCTCACTACAGCCAACGCTTTTTTGAATTTGCTGTCACTGTGTATTCTAATAAATGAATTTTCTAGTTTATAAAATTGTTACATTTCAATTTCTCTCTTCATATATTGACGTAAAACATATCTCAGATTCATATTTGACATATAATTCTAGAGGATCCAGCCAAGGACCAGAAACTACTCCATGTGAGCTATCAGTAAAAATAACTTCAAAGAAATCTATTACTGTCACGCTAAATCAAGAATCAGAAAAATGTTCCGTGTAACTTCAGTTTGTGGTCAATTTTTTGAACAGCTAAAATACATTAAATAAATTCCTTGACTTCAGAACATTCTGCCACCTACAGTTTGACCTCCGTGAAGACCGAATAAGGACTGCATAATGGCAGCAGCAAATGGGCTATTTCGAAGGGCCTGGATGCACCTCATCAGGAGACACCTTTACCTCTGTGAAGCTGCATAAATTTCCACACAATTCATTCCAGACATACTTGCTTTCCACAACGATACCCATACGTGTGCTGTTCAGTGCCATGCAGAGATTTCTGAGCTAGCTCTTCATCAGCCGGTGGGTAGCTGAAGCAAAACAGGCGCTGAGTACAGCCACACACCTGGGCATGCATGCCTGGTTGTCTTGCTGGACAGGCTAAAGAGTTCCTGTAGGTGCAGCGGGCATCTTGATTGCTGGAAGATTATAACTGCATAGATCCAGTTGTGAGTCCTGTTCCATAAAGGCTGAACTAAAACCCAGTGAAGCCAGTAGGGTCTTTCGGGTGCAAATTGGAGCATAGGAGGTTCCGGGTTAACGTAAGGAAAAACTTTTTCACCGTGAGGGTGACAGAGCACTGGCACAGGCTGCCCAGAGAGATTGTGGAGTCTCCTTCTCTGGAGACATTCAAAACCCGACTGGACACGTTCCTGAGTGATGTGCTCTAGGTGGTCCTGCCTTGGCAGGGCGGGGTTGGACTAGATGATCTTTCGAGGTCCCTTCCAACCCTTGTGATTCTGTGATTCTCATCGGCTTCAGTGGGCTTTTGATCAGCCCTTCCTCCCTGCCCAAGGAATGAACTGACTTTCCAAACACTCGAAACAGTTGTTTTTTTCATGCAACATTCAGTTCAAAGTATTATCTTGAGAAGTCATACAGGATTTAGTGCAATTTAGAAGAAATTTACTACAAGAGCTATATATGACTATTTGCTCTCCCTCAAGAGAATTAGGCATTACAAGCTGCAGTGGTTTTGAATTGCTTAAGGGATTATTTTTTTTTCTGATTTCTTTGTCTATGAAAAATTATAGGTCATATCAAAACACTGCTTGGATATGACACTGGATATATGCCAGTGAGAAAACCAGCGAATGAATTTGTATGAGGAAGGGTTATATTTGGCTCAATTCAACTTCATTCATACATTTACGAAATTATTATAAACTGTAATATACGACGTAGAATAGGAAAAATGTATTTTAATAAAAAAATATGGATACAGTTCTTCTGCAGAAGCCAAACCTTCTATTTATGTAGATGTGAGCTACAAGGGAGCTTTGGACACTGAACATGATGAATCCATTCTCGTTCCCTAGGGCGTAAGTGGTGGTTTTGGTGATGAACAAGATCCCTGGCTATCAAAACTGGTGGCTCGGCCAGGTAACTGCAAGAAAAACATTAGTTTTACAAATGCCATCATATCTAGCCATGTATCACACTCATTTCAGAGGATGAGACTCCCTTAAAGAAGAACCCAAATCGCATCTAGTCCCTTTCTGGATCAAAGTCTCCAGCAGAATAATGGAAAGAAAGTTCCTAAAGCGAGCTCCTAAAAATGCCTCTGGCTCATTCCACAGAAGTGGGTTTATTTCACCAGTCAGGGGTGGTACATAATCCAGAGAAAGCCATGAACCTCTGAAAAGAGGCTTCTCTGCTCCACTGGCTCAGTTTCCCTGCCCTCACATTTTAGGTGTTTTACTGAAGCCTTGCTGTTGGGCTTTTGCTACCTGTCGCTGGAGATGCTGTGCAGCCCTGTGCTACACAGTGGGGAAAACACATGGCCTGTGAGGCCTCAAGCAGCAACTCATTTTTCTACGGAGACTGGATCTGGGGAGGGCTAAACTGTGTCCTCTGTGTCCCAAAGCAGGGCCTGCTGCTTCTTGACGCTTCAACATGAATCTTTCTGAACTCAAAGCTGTGAGCATTTTGTATACAGAAAACCCGTAAGATGTGACCACAGCAGGTTGAAGAGGGAGTCCAAGCCCGGGGACTTGTAGCTATAATCATCCATGCATTTCAATA
Source organism: Psophia crepitans (assembly GCA_013399095.1). Lineage (NCBI taxonomy): Eukaryota > Metazoa > Chordata > Aves > Gruiformes > Psophiidae > Psophia > Psophia crepitans. The sequence continues at coordinate 455,909 of VWZZ01004911.1, read as the reverse complement.
AGCTCCTAATAAGCCTCCAAGTAACTCTGGAGGTAGGTGCTGGTATATTGCCTCAACCTAGCCTAATTAGCAGGCCTGTTTCAGACTAATGTTTTAGCAACGTAAGTGTTCATGCTAAAGATTTCTGAATAGGAAATGATTGCTTTTGAAATACTTGCAAATGATATTTTCCAAGTGGATGTAAGCTCCCTATCATAATCTCTGGAAATTTCAAATATCTTAATTGCTTAATGATACAATGCAGTCAGCACATCATGGAAACTTTTGAAGTGGAGCATTTAAATAGTCAATAAACACATGTAACTAGATTTCGATTGTTCTAAGGATCTTATAGATGCTCCACAGATACTGCATTGATTTTCATGATTCTCAGAAGCACGTAAGTGTGAGAGACAAAAACATTCAACATACTGAGGAGAGATTTTTGCTACTTCTTACCTCTACTAGTGGATGCCAGTGAGTTATTGGTTTACGTGGGTAAGCCAACATTTCATTCCAATGATCTCTTCCAAGCCCTTCAGCATCAATTCCTGTCCGACATACCCCAATGACCTCATTGTGCCCTACTCTGAGAATTGAAAAGACAGAATTTTTTTAATAAAAATAGTTTTAATAACTTCCGATGCATAGTTCAGTTTACTGGTTTAGTGCAGCACAGAACACATGCCCACATTTTTCACATTATTTATTACAGATACTAGTTTTAGTGGTAGTATAGTAATACTAAGTTCTATAATGGTAGCATCAAAAAACTCCAGCCACTACCAGAGTGCTTCTAGCAGCTATAAAAATAGCAATGAAGATATAACCCTTGCCATTAAAAGGTTACAATCCAAACAGCACAAGGACAGAAAAGGACCAGAACACACCGAGTTGATCTAGAAGGAAAACACGCTTAAATTTTGTGGGAGAGGAAGGTGAAGGAAGATGGTGGGAAGTACATTTCCAACTGCAAATGCTTTAGATGTTATTTCACACTATATTTCCCAGCTCTGACTTTTGTGGTCATTGGAACTTCAGTCAAAAATGTGAAAGCAAGGGGACAGCTGTAATATGTTATACCTTAATACTTCATACTCCTAGCAGTGCCATAGAGTTTTTGAGGGACTCCAGAACATAATTTTCTGTACCTTGCCTATATGCACCTTAGAATAATGTTTCCTAACTTGCTTGTAGCAAAAGCTTTGGAATGAGCAGATGAGGAGGACTGAAAGTGTACAAGTTGCTGTGCTCTTTTTCCCCTAACAACACCACAGTGCCCCTTTCACATCTGACTGGGAAAGTCTTCCTGACAGAAGTTGGAGGACAATCAGAAATCTGATGGTGAGGAAAAATAATCTGAAGTTTCCTGTTGCTAAACAGGACTTTCATTGTTTATTTGCCCTGCAGTCTCAAGAGCTCATTACTAATAGCACACGAACGAAGCAGACTTGGCTCAGACATGATTCTGTCAGTCACTGCCTAGTTTAACCCACAGTCCTTGAGCTACTCTAAACAGGAGTCTCTTCCTGTCAGTTCTCAGTGAGGACACAGATAATTGAGGCTCAGATGTGCTATCTGGGAGTGCTGAACCCAAAGGTTACAAAGCTCCCTTGTTGAGTCAATTGAAAGATTAATTATGATTTAATTCAATGAGGTAATTAGCAACTAATTATTTTTTAGTCATCTGAATTTTCTTTTATTTCAAATATGTGGCATTTAAATAGACATTAAAGGACTGAGGGATTTTTATAAACTGAGACATACCTGATTTCTAAAGTTTATACAAAGTCCAGCCACCAGATGGGGACAGAAATGTATGCCAGTGCTAGCAGCCCATAAGGTTTCTTCCTCATCACAGTTATTTAGGATGCAGATAAAATGGCCTGAGCTCTAAAAGGCATGGAAGCTTTAAACCTCTTCAGGAAGAGACACAAAGACTTTATCTTTTGTGACACTGAACGCACTTGAAAGTTCAGGGAGGTAGAAAGCAGTTGCTTGCAATGATCAGGTAACCTCTCACAGAAGATTAGTATGTTCCAAAAGCAAACTGTGCTTACCGATCATAATCCATCACTGCAATGGAGAGGCTGACCTGGTCTACATTCTCTGGAGGGATATCAAAGATGATGGCCTCGTTATAAACGGGATTGAGTGTGTTCTTCTTCGTGGTCGTTTTCCGCTTTTTCAGTCTTCGACCCTCACACATCAGTGACACTTTGACATATGGATCTGAGTAACAGATAATCAGTTGTGGACATTTGGACTCAACGTCATTCAAGTATGTAGCATAAGGGTAACATTTTTTTGTAGGTACGTCAGATTGATCAGACAAAAAATTAGAAAGATTTAAGTGACCCTGGCAAACACCACTTTCAATAAGCTGTCAATGCAAAGGAAAGGTATAGGTATTCTGAACAGACATCCTGACTGTCAGATCAAAGCTAGCCAGTAGATCTGAACAGGGCCTATAACGATTACCCCGTTACTTCCATTCAGAACCATGCTAAACACACACAAAAGCCAAGGAGTTCCTCTTTGTCCCCTTCCTGAATAGACTCTGCCCTGTTATTTAAAAAAGAAGTAGATTCACCTGATGCGCCAGTTATATCCATTGCTTTGAGATTCCTACATTTGATGACTGTTAATGTCATTCTCCCAGCAGTAGGCAAGTAACAGAGGGAAAACATGATCTCACCCAAATCTATGCTTTCCTGAAAAAGAAAAGCAATGATTAGAAATCTGACCATATTGCCAGTTCAGATCATGCAGAAATTTATTATTTTTTTTAGAGACACTTCTTTTGCAGACTCAGATGCTTTTGAAGAAGTCACAAACCATTTTCAGAAATTATTTCCATGAAATACAGAAAGAGTACCAATGAGATAATATTTTAGTGACAGGATCTAGAATTGCTAAGCTAAGAAATTAAAATGAAAGCAGAGCCAAAACTTTCAGGATTCCTGATATGTATGTGTTGAATTCACACAAAAGAAAAGGTGCTGAATGTAGAATGTCATGTTCTGATGTTGAAAAGACTCAGACTTCATCCTCCCCAGTAAAAAGAAATATGGTGGAACATTTAGATCACACACATTTACATGTCTTTTGACAACTGGAATTTATGTAGGAGATGTAGTTCTGCACACATGTATGTGTATGAAAAGTTGCTACCACCTCAGCGCTTTGGAAAGATGGATGTCCTTGTAAAAGTTGCTAGCTTTATTGCTCTTCCTTTCTTTGAGGCACTGTTCTGTTGTAGAGAAAAGCAAAGTAGAGGAGTAGTATCTACAACTTCCCTGGCTCAGTGGGCAACTTTTTGGAGGATAATACACTCTGAAAGATGGATAAGGTCCATCTTAATAATCCTCACAGAGAGGCAGTTACTATGTTGAGACAATGTGCTGTGAATTCATGCAATATGGTGTTGCTATACAGTTCAGATGCTACAACACTTGAGAAGTGTAATCTAAGGAAGAGATTTTTCCTGTCTTCAGTGTTATATAATTATCTTAATACCATTAAAGTTTAGTTGTTGAGAGAGAGTTGTGTTCTAAATTCCTAATTCCTGACTACTACGGAAAAGCTTATTATTAATATTCCAGCTACAATATATTATCTGTCAAACTTCCAGCTACCCCAAGAGTACAAATTTGTTTGAGAACTGCTGGATTTATGGTACAACTGTTCTAGGATCAGAAGGCAAGTATGATATATTTTTAAAAGATACATACAAAACCAATCGATTGGTGCATACATAAGAAATACATTGCTTATAGTTATAAGACAGGTTGGAGCTTCTTGTTCACATTTTTCAGTGGCTTATAGGAACAGTTTTATTGACCTCCTTCAGGTTAATGTTGTGTCTAAATTGAAATAGGTACTTCAGATCTTTCTTGAGTAAAGATGGACTTAATCACATGCTTCAGGGGTTTCGGTGCTTGTTTTGCTTTGTTTTGGTTTTTTCCCTGCATTGCAGACTCTAGATGGAAGAATGCAGTTTCAGAATAGCTTTACATTTTCTGTTGGACTGTTAATAAAATATTGACTTTTGTGTAGGTTGGTCAATTCACATGTTCAGTGGTTTTGCTGGGATTCTGTTCTGAGAATTAACGGATTGATAAACTTGTGAACATGCACTGTGGGCAAATTTCATGCTTGTCAGGATTTCAGATTTCTCAGGGTTTCAAAATAATTTAACTCAGTCCACATAGGATAAATACAACCATTAGACATATCCTTAGCCCAACACCTCACTTCACAACAGAGAGCGCAAAATTTTGTGCCACAGAGTATGTTGACAATCTCACTTTTCTATTTCAGAAAATATAAATAAATCTTGAACAAATGAAATGTAATTCTTTTCACTCATTTGTTAAAGTGGCAAGTGCTCTCTTATATTTTAGAGTTTTCATCGTATTTGAAATCTGTTCTAAGCACAGTTTCTGTTGCTGCCTTTACTTTCTGGATTCAGCATCTGATCATTGTTCCTCATATCCATAGGTGAAAGAGATCTCACTCTTTTGTTTGAAAAGGAAATGTGGTTCCCCCACATTCAGTGCTACAATGTTCAAGGTCTATGTTGAAGGAGGTGATGAATTGGATCAAAATCCACAGTGGGCAGCTCATAAAAGGGACCAATTCTTCCTTCTTCACAGAGATTACTTTTGTAGGTGAATAGAGAAAAAGCCATTTTTGCAAGATGGAAGTATGAACTTGAGTATTCTGTTATTTCTTTTTGAAAAGAAATTGGATAGGCACTCAAAGGTTTAGTGAGCTCAAATGATAAACAAGAATACAGACAGACAGGACTATTTACCATGACTTAAAATACTTTAAAAGAAATATTGCTTAGAATATTTGCAAAACTCCACATAATGGTTACTCAACCCTACTTTACTGAAGAGCAGAGAAAAATACCAATACTTAACAAACTAGCAATGGTTTGAGATTTATGCTCCGTCCTTTTTCATTTATTTCTGAACACCGTGTACTGATGTTACATTGAAAAAGGGCTTGGAAAGTCCCCTGCAATCAAACCAAATAATTTGACCATGCCATGGATAAGCAGGATGCCTTAACACAAAAAGAAATGCTTGGACAGCAAACGAGGGGAACCTTTTTGCTCAGCACAGCAGACTGTTCAAAGGGCAGATGTACTGAAGTTACCAGAGCTCTGTAAACTATGTACTGACTACTCAGTTTAAAGCGGTAAGGGATGGTTTTAGGATTGGGAAAAGGTTCTTTATCGCTCCACTGTTTAGGCAAGCATTTTCTGACACCTATGACCTATAACTGGAAAAAAATGTGGTTTGTGCTGCCCTGAAATGTCTGATTTTCATTTTGTGAAATAACATTCATGTTGCTCTATGCACTATTTCAATAGATAAATTCTGCAGTAGACTAGAATAAGTATTATTTCAAATAAACACTCTTGTCTATATCAAAGACATCTATGAGTCATGCACTGTAAGATAAAAGGTCTGAAAATAAAATGAGTAGTTACCCTGTACTAGTCTGTAGAGACTATTTAAATCTCCTCCTGGAGGAGAGAACTGGCTGTCCTAGATTGCCACCACAAAGTAGGAGTTCCCATGGTCCACAGATTCAGTTCAAATGCAAATCCTTTCAGGATGCTTTGAAATAGTTCTGACGCTTTTATCTTTTTAATTTAATTTGGTACTAGTTGTGGCATGTGATGTTTGGCAGACAGTGTCTTTTTGGTTAGAATGGAACAGAAAGTCCGAGTACTTTTACTCAGTTCGTACTCTGAATATCTGTCAAGACTGGTGGTATTTCTTCATACTGGAGTGAACTAAATACATTTTGTTAGGAGTTCCAGAAGTCATCGAGCAATTGGGGATTAAGATATTAAAATGCATCATTAAAATAAATATTCTTTGAACTCAATCACACAGGGTGAAGCCCAAGTTTTACAAACTTTAAAATGTTCTTTTGAAGGACTAAGATTAAAATTATGTGTATATAGATAATAGCATCAGAGACTTGGTATTGGGTAAAATGTCTGGAATATCACCATTTCTCACACACACACTTTTTTGTTAATTTGAGCACTACAGGTTCATGTATTTGGAGCTGAAACACAGGTTTAGACCTAGATAATGGACAAAAAAAAGGCTCATCATTTAAACTTCTCATGGCATTGTTTGTCTACCACACTATCACACTTAATATTTTAAATGCCCTGGATTCTTAAGTATTAGTGATTTTAACTGAGATTTTAAAATAGGATTTATATTTCTTCAGAATCCCAGTAGTCTAGAAAAAAATGCATTTCTCCACTTTATAATTAAGTTCACACAAATAATCTGACAGGAATCCTTCAGTATAAGCAAATCTGAGTAAACCAAGGTACAGACTGTCCTCAGCAATGACATCTGCATTACAGCTCACTTCACACAAAACGTGACTCAGAATACACAAGCCTGGACCCAGTGGTTGCCATTCATGCAAATTTTTAACTGTACTTGAGGCTGCAGTGCATATATCATATATTTAACTGGAATTGCATGTTACTTAGGTAACTCATGAAATTTTATCACTTTCCTAGGCCTATTTTGAATTTTTCTTTTTCTTTTAAAATTAAACTTAGATTTCAATTAACAGCTAGTTTTACAAATGCTTATAATGATTCCCCCCCCACTGACTTCCAATAATGGGTACAGAAAAACCAGCATCTAGCACAGCTGCACTAATGCAAAAGGAAACATTTGTTGGTACGGCATATCTCCTCTTCATTTATTTCCCTTCTGTGTACACAAGCCATCATACAGAACTAAGGAATTGGAACAATGGTAAGTGCTATACTAGCTTCAGTTATTTTTATGGCTCCCAGTTTACCTTACTATCCAATCCATTTTCTGGTACAGCAACGCTACAACAAAGTAAAACAAAGAAAATACCGACCTCAAATGCATATGTCAGCTATTCAGATGAACTTGGGGTTTTTTAGCTACACGATAGCATACAGGTTCTCATTCCAGATAAGCAACCACACCTGAATGGATGCGCTAATCACTTTTTCCATTAGGTTACCAAGGATCCATCCACATTCCTTTCCTTATGGGCTCTCGGGAAATCAGTCCCAGGGTTGGCAAAGTCAGATGAAAAAAGTCCTTATTCCATTATTTTTGTTATCTGACCCACCGAACACCAGCGCTCTCATTTTCACACTTAATGCCTGTAGAAGAAGTAGCACCGTTTCCACAGAGGCTGGGCTCTCTACTTGCAATATGGATAAACAGTGGGAGGGATGTGAGGAGAAGTTTGAAGCCCTTGTAGGGGAACATTAATTAATCTGATCAACTTTTTAGAACCACTGTTGCTGGAGAAAGCTCTGCTGTTTCTTACAGTTCTAATTTTCCCAGTTGTTTCCATTATATTCAACTGAAGTAATCACTTTTAGCTAGGAACCTCTGCAAATTCAGTGAGGAAGTTAGGGAGAGATCTTTCCATGTTTGGAGTGATATCTACTCACATATCACCACTCATAATTCTAAACTGAATGGGAAAAATTATTTACTGGCAGTGTAAGAATTTGCATAATCTCCCTCCTATATTCCAAGATCTTCACTGGTTTCATACGCCAGCAGGACTGAAAAGCTCATAGGGAGCCGATACGTGAAATAAGGTGTTGTTTTTGCATAATTTTTTTGATCACAAATGTACTACTCTAGGCCATTTTTTTACTGATGGTTGTTTCGTCTTCTTTTCCCTTGTTTTTTGAAGCTTTGCAATTCAAACAAAGTCTTAAATGAACAATTCACTATGGATTCTTACTATAAGCTATGTAAATGTTACTGGAACTAAAAAAATTGTGCACTGTTATTGTTACTGGAGTGTCATTAATTTCCATGGTTAAAATAACAAACATTTGCACAACTAATACTGTACTAGAAATGGAACTCCCTAAAAAAAAAATCTCTGTTGTAACTTTCATTATCATTCAGCATATCATAATCCACAATTAATCATTTTAATTCTTCATCTCAATTTTAATATCCAGAACTACCTATCAATTGTAATTTAAATGATGCTATAAAGATTGCATGTGAGAACAGCACAGTGATAATACGAGTTTATTTTGTGCTTGATTCCTAAATAAGTGATTTACAAATGTTTTTCTCTTAATTTTCCTGCTATATTTTGAGTAAGCATTATTTTTCTAGATATCAAAAAAGTTATTCAGGCATTTATGTTCCTAGATTTTTAGCTGCTTCCTTTAGTAACACTGAAAATTCCCTCTCTGTATATTATACAAATTAAAAAAAACCCCACATTGGCAGAATTAGACCTTCAGATTACTTGAAGGAATCACACAGGAAGATAATTCCCTCAAAGGACAGATTTATCTTGCTCTCTCTTTCTTGTTCTGTTTAGAAACATGTTACGTATATATATTTTTTTCCTGCTTTCCAATAAAAACTACTGACCTCAAGCATCAATAATCAGGTGTAAAATAAAACATAATGATAAATGTTGGCTGGAAAGAAAAAAGGAGAGAAACCTTTTCCCTCAATCAGTTAAGAACGTACAAAGACATTTATAGTTTTGAGGTACAGATTGAAAGAGTGATAGGAAAGAGCAGTACAGAAATCTATTAGTCTGTCTGTTTTCTCATCTATGCATTTAGAATTTGATGGCATTTATGCTATCACAGAAATTGTCAAAACTGACACGAAGCTTGAACTGGAGAGGTAATTCTACCGCCTCTCAAGGGGATCTTACGTTGGAAACCTTGTCCCCACAGCTAATATTTATTTTCCTCTCCTGTTATTCTTTGCATATCAAATCCAGCTCTTCTGCTTCCTGCCAGCACCACTTACTGATTGAGCTGTTGTCCTGGGAAATGAATCAATGAGGTCTGTGTTTGTCCTTGCCTCTGTATGGAAGTATGTGGGGCCTCTTCTCTATAATGACTGTGTCTTCTGCTTGTGGAGGCCCAACGCTTGTTTCAGCCTGATGTCCTGATTGCTGTGGGTAAGGGCAGCTGCTGATTGCAGCCCTGATTGCGAAGTGAGGACTCTCTGAGAGAGCATGCTGGGTCCAGCAGGCTGAATGCTCTCAATAGCACCCCAGAAAGCCTCCTGGGTGCTGCTTTTCGTCACTCCCTCTGTACATAACCATCTGTCTTGTGCACCGGGGGGGTAGTTGCATCATGCCAGGCAGCAAGGAGGACCATTCCTGCTTCAAAACAGCGAGGTAGTTCTGTGAACTAACCATAGGATCTGTGGGTAGGTGAATGAAACAAAATGTATCCGGCTTCCAACACAAAGATGCTCTTCTGAAGCAGCAATGCATTGACTATAAAGAGATTATTTACAGAGAGAAACTCAGAGAGCACTTAGGGCACAGCAGGTTGGTCAAGCCATGCACCTAAGCGTAGCTACCGTGGTACCACCTAGACACAGAAATATTAACTTCCCTTGAGGAAACTATATTCATCTAGTATTTCTTACTTCTATGTTAGATTGAAAGTAGCAGTTTGCCTCTAGAAAAGCAGAATATTCAGACAATTTATAGTTTCAAATGAAAACAAACATTCAGCAATAATAGAAACCCTTCCGGCTTTCAGTAACTGGACAGAAACCCACCCTTTCTCCATCATCTTCTCTAGTTACTGCCCAGAGCTAAAGCAATCCCAAACTTAAATGAAAAACCTCAACACCTTTCCTGTAGAGACTGACCCAGGATATTCGCTCATGTACTCAGCAGCAGATGGTCATGTGAATCCGGATGAGAAATGGCAAGTGCCAGCTCTTCTTGGCTTTGAAGGGGCTGTTCCCATTCTGTTGTTCTGACGATAAATGTTGCTATATTGACAAGCCCTTACTCTTTCACATGAGTTTAACATTGTGTTAAAGCTTTTATGTATATTTCCAGAAACTCTAAGTCCATCAGTTGTGGACATGAGGATGGCTAATTGTAGAGCACAGTCCCCTACACTGCTGGTGACAAAACGTTTCCTGATAGTGCTGCTTTGAACAGTAAGAAACAGGACAATCCTTATAATGCAGCCTCAAGGTCTGACTATCGTAAGACAAATCTTTGTCAGCTCTGTGCCACTATTGCCTTACTCAGAGTAAGCTCTAACATGCCAATTTTGTCCACTTACAGAGCAGTGAACTATGAAGAAAACTAAGCAAAAACAATGCCGGCCAATTGCTCTGGGTGAACTGCTGAAGTGGGCTTCATTCTTGTTTCATCAGGAAGTCAGAAGAATTCCTTTCATAAGCGAGGCCAACAGCTAGCAGGGTGACCTGGGTGACATCCTGCTCTGGCAAGTGTTTGAGATAGATCTACGGAGACAAATGTCACTGTCCCGTTTATTAAAAAAAAAAAGTTATCTAAGCACTTCTGGCTTTTCCAGCAATGCTTTTCCAGCAGTGCTATTCCAAGAGCTTTAGAAACAGCAATCACACATCAAGTGCACCACATGAAGTCTGTGTCCTTACAAAACCTTCTTTTATATCTCACTTCACAAATGAGAAAACTGCAGCGCTGAAATGCCTGGTGTTGGAAAACTAAATAATCAAGTTCCATCCATCTACATGAGGGAAGTCAAGAGGCTACAAATATATGACAGCTCCATGACTAACATTCCCAAGAGACGACTACTGTGCTGGAAATGGCTTTCATCTGTTTTTTTTCCTCCAATTGCACAGTCTCCTGTAATTGGTTACATTAGCAGAATTCACATAATATCTTTAGAAAGAGAACGAAGAAAATGTTTCTGACAGTCACTTGCCAATTTTTTTAGGCAATGACGTTAGAGGCACGTTAAAGAGCACGTTAGAGATTTCCAAAGCAATCAATCATTTTAAGAAGTATAATAGGAAGCTAATAAACTTTTACATTCAGAAAGTGTCAGATACAAGAGGTGGTTTTTTTGCCTAAACAATTTTACAACACTGAATATTTGCACTTAAGTGCAATAAACGAGTTTTCTTTGGTTTTAAGTATGCAGTATATTTTGATAGTAACAAAATCTCAGAAAGGTATGCAAAACTCACAAGCACTTCACAAAAATAGAAGCTAGATATGTTGACTAAACAATCCATTTGATATTATTTGTTTGCTTCTGATGTTATGAAGTAATTTCCTAAAGTTTATTAAGAACTACAGTATTTCAATATATTGAACAACCATCATAGGTGGTCCAAAGCTGCCTCTTGAGTTTTTCTTTTTTTAATTAATCAAACAAACAGAAGTAAATGAAGGATTATTTATTGAAAATTCAGTCACCCAAGAATAAGCAAAATTTGGGGATATAAATATCATCAGATATCTAGGATACTACTTTTCCACAATCAATTTTACACCAAATTTACCTTGGTAATTTAACATAAAGAAATGAAAACACTTCAGCACTTACAAAAGGTACATGCTACATATTATACAATAGCTGCAGGTTTTTCAACATAACATGTAACAGAGAAACAATGATGTGAATGAGAAATTAAAGGAAGAAAATACAAACTACAAAAGATGAATAAATACCAACAGTTGAAAATCATAATAAAAATGAGCAAGTGGGGAGGCCAATCCTGCACTCTTATAAAATAGTTTCAAATTACTATTATGAGGGAAAAGAAAGAAAAAAAAAGGTGTTACAACTGTGGATTGCCACAGAGTCATTTGTTTTACGGCCAAAAAGGACTCAGTATAACCATCCAGTCTGATTTTCCCCAGACTGTGTATTTCCTGTACCAAAACCCCCCCCAGAACTCTTTATGGATGTGCAAGTAAATATTTTCAAAATTATGTTAAGTACTGACAGAGAGTTTTTGCATAGTAGAGAATCTTCCAGTCTCCTGTGGTAACTTCCTTCACTGATAAATCGCTGCAGTTCATTTCCTTGGTACATCTGTCTAGTACATGTTCAACTCTGAGGCTGCAGAGCCTCGTGTCATAAAAATAGGTTCTTTCCAAGCAGGTAACAGGAATGATTTTTACCCTCACTCTACATTCTGAATAGAAAATTTTTTACTATGGAAGAGATGTAAAAGTCTCCAAGCTGAATGGAGGCTACTTCTGCTGTGGGTTTTTTAAGTTTTGGACCAACTCTTTCATCTATCACTTCTACCCTTCTCTACCATTTCTCATTTAGCAACAGAATGAGCAACCCAGTGGGTGTAGGAAACATGTCTGAACAAAAGGCTGAAAAGCTTCACAGAACATACAACAAAACGGAGCAAATATGAAGATGGAAAAAGCATGAGAGAAATATATTTGCATAATAGTATCTTGGTTCCTAGGCTCTACTGTGTGAGGACCTTCCCACTGAGACAGACAGCTTGCTTTTTTAAAGATTTTTTATGAACATGAAAGCATGCTTGCCTGGAGTACAGTTATTTTTCACTAACTGTAGAACCAGCTGAATCTTTTTTCCCAAGGCTTAATCCAAGTCCGATTGACTCTGGCAAGCATTAGTTAGTTATTTGTTAGTTTGTGACTTTTGTAAACTTTAGATCTGGTGCTTAAGACCATAATTCCCCATTGATTAACACCTTGTGCACTGTTCATTCCTGTGCAGGATTGGTTCCCTCATCTTACAGTTTCTGAAATGGCAGAACTAGAAACCTTTATTACTAACCAACTTTAATCTGCATGAAACAGCTGAAGTAAAACACAAGGCAGCACATTGCACATATAGTAACAAGACATCTTATAGGAGGATTTCATTTTGTCAGGAAAAATAAATTCAATCAACTTCTTACAAAATTTTCTGATAGTAGTGAAAGGCTTGTGAAAGCTGATGTGGTCACCCAATACCAAAGATATCTCATTCGAATGTGTTTATTGTTGATGATTTAAGTGGAGACAACTTATTCACACACATGAAATACTGTAAACTATACTGGCTGAAAGGCTGAAATCCAAAAGCTTCATGCTTTCTCTTAAACTTCACAGATAGTAAAACAGCAGCAGAACTAAGCTCTATAACTGCATGTACCAGCCCTTAGTGAGGAAGAAACTTGAATCAGAATTCAGCGCCAAGATTAGCAAACATTTTCATCCAGATGTATATTAGTATCTCTCCCAACTGCATAATTTGGTATGGCATTTCAATCTGCTCAAAACCAGTGATGAACAGTCCAGGGATTCTAATTTGCTGAAAACATTCTAGTTATCAGCTAAAAATCTCACACAAATGCCTGTTGCAAAGGACCAGTGAGCATTTAGATCATTACTAAAGTATTAAAGATAATATCAAAGCTAGAAGAAATTTAAAAAGTTGTTACTGGGCTATTACTCCAAGACTTTAAACACAGATTCAATTTTAAGCTTGAGAATATGGTTCTTAAATTTACCTGAAATCTGAGCTTGATCAAACTCAGTCTACACAGATGAGGTGTTCTGGAGGTGTGCCAGGGGCTGTTCTGACCAGTTTGGTACTTCCAGCAGTTAAAATAAATAGCTATTTTTGTGAACTCACATTTGAAAACCATCTCCACCATGCTCCACTCCCTAATATTTCTCCTTTCTTAGGAAACACAGTATACTCATGTTCAAATTGGTGACAAAATACCAGTCCTCTTTGTCTTCCTAGTCATGCAGACCTAGACTTCCTTGTCTAGCAGGTATGAATAGCATGAAAACGTTTGGGAAAAGAGGTATGGGAAATCTCTGGCTCTAGTAAAGGGATGGTACGAAGCTTCTGTCACTGAAGCAGTGTCTAGTACTGCTCTGTCCTCTGATCATCCCTGCTGTGGAAGTCCAGCCCATGCTCAAAAACAGGGAAGACTCAGACTGTTTTGGATACCACCACAGAACAAGGGATGGGAAAACGTCTATATAAGTAGGATAGTAGTTTTTTTAAAATAAAAAAAAAGGTGCAAAACAACAAAAAACACGCCACACCTCAACATTTAATATTTTCCCCCCTCAAATTCTAGCCAGGGAAGATGAGTTTGGATTTCAAAGGTTAGTAAGAACAATGTTTGGAGACTGGTGATTTTGCTGCTGGTAGCCTGTCATCCCTCCCGTCATCCATGCACAGGCCTCCTTTTCTGGCTTGCAACATTAAACAAATAATTTTTATTTCCTAACTCTACTTGCTTGTGCCTCTTGAGTTTTGCTAGTAACCAGCAGCAACACATGTACATCTACTAGGGACCCTAAGCACATGAAAATATGCTAACAAGGGCAGGATGGGCCCTATTCCTTAGTAGATGGTCATTTTGAAGGACAGGGTGTTTTGGTAACAGGAAAATGTAATTGTTCTTGTTAAGCAGTGACTTTTGTGATGTACTTTTTCATTACTAAAACTAATTTATATTTGTACAGTGAGCCATCAGGGTGACGGTATGTTCCTGGAAGATTTTCTTAGGAATTAAATTTTATAGCTCCCTAAGTATTCTCTATGCTCAAAGGAAAACATTGACAACCTTTTTTTCTTTTTTTTTTTTTCTTCCAGACTCTGTTGATAAACAGGATGCTCTGCCACAAACAACAGAAGAGAAATGAAAATATCACGTTAACGCTTTTGGAACACATTACTTACTGTGGTGGCACAGTGGATGTCTTTCCATACATTGGCTTCCCTGGAGAGATCTGAGACTTCAAAAAGGTTATCAAGAATAACTTCCCCAATCATGTCATGTCTAGAAAATCTGTCAAAATCATAAACACTGAAATGCAATTTCCTGTTGCTGAGTTGATCATAGGCTACAGGAAACTGAAAGGTTTCATCAAAGATAGGATTTAATGTCTTTCTGTGAACTCGTGTCTGAAACTTCTTTTTCCTATCTGGAAGCAGATAAATCTTAACGTAGGGATCGGATGTTCCTGTGAAGTCTTTAGCAGGCAGATCTAAGGCTTTGACAATTGTGACAGCCAGAAGGTCATTCTCATAATCATACCGAAGGGTGAAGTTAAGTTTTCCACATGTTTTCACATCTTCTCCTTGCCCATCAGAATCCACAGACTTCTGTTTGTAGAGTTCTGGTTTTATTCTCCCAATGCTGGTCGTTGTCTCTCCCCTTTGCAAAACCGGATCTGTCCCCATGTTAAAATCAACACTGGACACTTGCATCTGCCTTGGCAAGTGTCGCCTGAAAGAATTGTGCCTGCACACATACACACACACACACAAAACAAGCCATGGTTATCTCCGAGAAAAGACCTGGCTATTGCTAAGTAGAAAACACAAGACCAAACTAGTACGGGTTCCTCTCTTCAAAATAATTTTAAAATAATCCCCTGCCCATAATACTTTGCAAGTGTTAAAACATCCTTGAGATGGAATGATTATACAGAGTGAACTTCTTGGCCCAAGAGACACCCAGTGTCCTGTCAATACATACATTTATAACCTTGTTTTCAGGCTATGCAGCTGAAACTGAACTCAGGTTCTTTCATAGGACAAGTTGACAGTTCCAACATTGCTTGATCCCACTTCGCTATGGCCTGAGGAAAGTATAGCCAGGCAGAAAAAAAAAAAAAATAAAAAATCACTTGCAGAATTGTCATCAGTACTTTCTGGTTTTTGGAAGAATTCCTTGGTGGTTTTCCAATTAAATACTTACCAAGATTCACACTGATCACTGTGAAAGGCCATGCAGAGCTATGTCTGGAGGTTTTTAGCACAGTGCTTTGTCATCCTACAGTATTTTATATACACCTGCTTGGTATTTGCTACACTGGGGTACAAGCTGCCTTCTCCCACCATACTGGGAACGTTTTGTTCTGGCTGCAACACATTTCAAAGTTTTGGTCAATATTTTTCTGTGGTAGGGTTTTTTCCCCTTCTCATACTCTTCTGTGCAGTGTATTAGAAAGCTGATGCCTGTACTCCTACCAAGAAATAATGTGTTTAAATCCTTGTAATTCTGAATACAGTGTTACATAAGCGTATGTATTTATGGGCTTATCTTAACTCAGGAACAACATCAAGGGAAATTTGTGCCTTTTCTACTAAAGGTGAAATCAAACCCTGGTATGCCATACAGCCTTACAGTAGTATAAAAGCACTGGTCAAAAAGCTTCATAGAATTAATCATCATCAGATGCCATTATGACCACATTGTCCAGTTTATATTTTGGACAATTTCACGTTTATTTGGTACTTTACTACCCCAACAATCTGTACTGGAAAAGCTCACTACCTCCTCCTGTGACCATACTTACTAGCCATTAAAAAACAATTTAATTGTCAGAATTTCCTCTGCTTTTTGCAATCAATTGCTTATTAATGCCAAACGCAGCCGTGCCTTAGTGCTTGGTTTCCCTGTGGTGTTGTGTTCTGAAAACAAGCGGTGTCACAGCTGTGTGTTTCTTTCTTTAAATCAGAAATGCATATTGTCCATTTGAAAGCAACCAGGACTCATTTCATAGATATTATTTGTATTTTTGCTGTAAGTGAAGTGGTTGCAGAAGGCACGAAGCACAAAACTACAGCAGTTCAGCTGAGCAGAGATAAAAGTGGGTAATCTGCAGCCATTAAATAATAGACGAGAACATTTCCCCTTCTGGCTGTTTCAGTACTGGTAGGTGCACAGAGCAGTCCTATTGTAACACAAGAATAGGAGAGGTAGAACTTCATAGTCTAGACTTTCAGTAGCTCCAAAAAATCCAGGTGTTTTGATCTCAAATTTAGATGAAAAATACACCCCTCTCATAACACATCCTACCTTTCTTTTTTACAGGCAGACAGGCTGAAAGATCTTCTTTTCTCTTGAATGTGAAAACCCATCAAATTCACAGTATATGACATGTACATTGAAATGGAGTGAGGAGTCAAAAGACCCTAACTAGTCAGAAAAGTACTATATTGTCCTCAGCGAGTTTCAGGGCTGTCCTTGTGCCTTTGTCCTCTGAGAAGTCCAGCCTCGTAGGTGTGTTAAACACAGGGAAGGAACTGGACTCCACCCAAAATGGAGTGCCAATAAAATTTTGGGCATGCAGCAATTCAGGCACTAGTTCTCTAGCTTCTCTGACTCATAATGAAGTCCAGGAAGACCTGTGTTACTGCTGCTTCTGTCTGTGATCATGAAACCTGTGCAGGTGGGCCTTCCTGAGCGCTCCTCACACCCGCAGCTGTAGCACTGAGGTGCCCAGATAATCATGTTCAATCCCTGCCATAGACAAGCAGTGGAGAAAACTGCCTGTGCAGGGGAAGCAGTGCAGCTGACTGTATGGCATTGCCAGTTTGAGTGAAAATGGGTACACAAATTCTCTTTTCCCTGGCTTCTCTTGCATTTATGAAGATCCGAGTTAATACTTATATAACAGTAACATATAAAACCCCACATCTATGATCTCTAAGGTGCGCCAACCTTTTCTTCCAAATTTTCACACTTCGTGAACCATCAGATCCTCTAGTGAGCATAGTCATTGTTGCGGTATCCCCGTGTAAAACAGTGCAGCTGTATGGCTGTTCCCTGTGGGAACCAGCAGTGCTTTTGCTCTAGTAAGCCAAAGTCCTAATTACATAGTGCCTAGAATCTGTTCTGAGTCACAGCATTTCACCAAGACAGCTAATTGGTCTGTTAATTATTAAGATGCTTCATTGTTGTCATAGCAACATATTTATCTTCCTTTGTTCTGCAATAACAAAGGAATTAACGACTGCGATAATGAAGTACAAGGATGTCAGGCAATCAGGTTGTGAAAATGCTGCAAAGCTAACGTGTGCAAATCCAGGTACTTCAACCCTTACTGGCTCTTACATGGAGCACTCCTATAATAGATGTCTTCCATAACTTAGAACAAATACATTCTGAGTGACAGTAAATCTGTGTGTAAATCTCTAATATAAAACTGTGCTTGCATTGAGATAATGATGGTATGAAGCTGGTTTCTAACTCAGTAAGACTGCCATATGTAAGATAAAAGAGAAAGACAGGATGCAGATTTACGGTATCACTTGAGATTTATGAGGGTTGGCTCTGGACTAGCTTTCCCAGATGACATTAGACCAATCTTTTGGACTAAATCCAAGAGCGGACACCAGGACTTGTGGTGTTTGGACAGAACAGATGCTCCTGTCTCCTCCTTGCAATCATTAAAGTCAACAGACCTGCTTGTTTTTCTTTAACCGTAACATTTCCAAGCACCTCACTTTTGCCTTTGTTCCTCTTGGGAACTGACTTACTCTTCGCAGAGCTGAACAACAAGCTCCTCTCCCACCTAATGCTAAAGAGCAAAAACCATATCCTTTGAAAATACAGATGAACACTGGAAGGAAGGAATATCACAGAAGTAATAAACTATATTATAGAATACTTTCACAAAGTACTGGGAAGAGTGGTACTCAATAACACAAACCAAAAATGTTTGTAAATGAACAACACTGATGCAGGACTTCTTCTATTGTAGTTTACTGGTTAATTGGGATCAATGACTAAAGAGTTGGGTTTTTTGGAGGGGAGGTTTGTTTGTTTTTTTTAACAAGCAGGTCTTTTCATATAATCGGGAACTATGAAAATGATATAGTTCTAATTGCGCAGAAATTCATCATTTCCCTACACTAACATGTTTCCATGCTAAATGTACAGTCTATAAAAAGTGATCAGACACATTTTATTATTCCTCTGAATGGCTTCTTAAAATCCTTATGCTTCAATTACAAAGGCTTAACATGACTTTATTTCTTTCATTGAGAGCTGATGGCTGCAAGAACCTATCACAGAAATGGCTACATTTTTCTTTGCCCCAGCTCAGGTGAGATCAGTGTAGAGGAGACAATCCAAACAGCAAATACTTCCCTTAGATCCTTTGTCAGTGGAACATAGTTAGGTGACGGTGCATTTGGGTCACTTGGGATTTCTGGGTACAATGAAGCAGTGCTGCATTGAAGACAGTGCAAGAGAAAGCTATGCTACCTGTGTCTGCTAATGGCTCCCCTTTATTTAGAGGTCCCTAATGAAGGACGCCAAAGAGAGTTTTTAGTCATTTTGTGATCCAGTATTCTGTGACACAAAGGAGAAATACAGAAAGCTGGCCTAAATGCCCAGCCTTCATCTCATACATGATATTCTTGGCAGTAATAATATCGGTGGTGGGAAGGTTAAAACTCACTTAAGGCAGACAGAGGTACAGAAAAAATGTATTTACAGACACAGAAGGACCATTTCTGAGTAATTCTTTAAGACATATCTCTTTCTGAACAAGTTTTGTAGCAAGGGTGCAGAGTTTTTCAGCAAACTGTAAAGGAAGGTGATGTCACCAGACACCCAAATTGGCTAAGGGGGGGACAACCAAGGTTACTCAAAGCAAGGAACTGCCCCTCTCAGGAGAGATTTAACACTGATAATCTAGAAAGGATAAACAGAAAAAGCTCCCATACAAAGTTACAAACAGAAAGAGTAGAATTCATGGCATGTTTTACATTTGTAAAACTGTCTTTGGCTTCACGGATATTTTACATGCATTTAGATCCCAGTTCAAATCACTCTAGAGGTCTGTGGGAATACTTTCACAGCCTGAAGTAGCTCTAGATCATGTCCCTGGAACTTCTTCCTTCCCCTATAGCACCACAGGGAGCATTCAAGTCCATTTGCCAGACAGCTATTTCTTCTGTCTGTTCAGGAAGTCAGACAGTCTAATTACCTACAGATTTACTTGTTGGTACATGATGGATAAAACTCTTCCAATTAATATCCTGTTAGGTAATAGCGAGTTGTGTAATATCCTTGTCACGCTAAGCTGTACCAATTTTGTGTTTAGTAGAACAGTTACAATTTGAAACCTCTCTTCCCAGTATTTTGGGTATGTTCCTCAGAGTGGCTTGGATACTGTGCTCCCTCTCTTAGCAGATGGATACAGTAGCTGGGGCCAGGCACAGCCAGGGCAATGTGGCTTAAAGCCAGCTGTACAGTCACGGAATTCAGGAGATGGTTCAGCTGCTGAAGTCGGTTAGACCTCCCCTGGCTGGAAGACTCTCATTTTTGGGAGCCTCCTGTGGTTGCCTGCTGGCTGTTCTACGCGGCTGGAAGAGCTGGGAACAAGCACTCCAGCACCCACCGCTGCAATGGGCACACGGAGCTGGCCAAACGCTGCCGCAGGGGCTCATGGAAGGCCAGCAAAGTTTGTGCCCACTACGTTGAACGCACCTGCCTCCAATGATTATCATGAATGTGAGCTTTTTGAATTTGTTTTTTTTCCCTTTGGTACCATGTGTTCATTTAGCAAGCAATTTATTAAGGGAAAGTGACTTCCCACCATACAGTATTTGTATTCTTATGGCATTATGCAACACTTTGGGTGCCTCCTTTAGCCCTCACTTCCCCATTCTTTGTTTAGAAAACATTCCCTTCTTTTTTATCTTTCTTTTTCTCTGATGTAGAAAGTGATCTTTGCAGTTCACTGTTATCCATGCATTAAATTTGCTGACAGTATTTGAAGAAAACCTCCTTTGAAACTATAGGTCACTGCACATGACTTCACTACTTTTCAATATAAAGCAGCAATGGAGACAAAACAAAAGTTTGTGTCCTCCACTTTAATACAAAAGAAATCACTTCAGAAATACTACATGCTTGTCATTTATTTAAGAATTTATATAAAATCTGTACTGCTTTAAGATCAGTCCATAAGGATCTACATTCTTAGACTGGGATTTCGATTTCTTTAAAAGTGGCAAACCATGTCTTAAAGAAATGTACCATCAACAACAAATCTGTCATTTATGTAGTGGAGAAGGAAACTTTCATCTGCAAAAGTAACTGCTCTATCTATAAAAATATCTCTGTGAAAAGCCAGACTTGCAATACTTTAAAAAAGTAACACTGAAATATATTTTCCTATACTCAAAACCTAAAATGGAAATGCTTAAAGTAATAACATATGTATTTACAAAGTAGTAGAAGACATAGATTTTGTCTTTATGTGCTATAATAATGATGCAACGGAACGTACACCATGTGTTTCAGAATATTCTGTTCAAAGGACACTGAGGCTTCACCTTCATGTGACTGCTGTTTTACCCAGAACTGCTAAGAAGTCAGTGAATAATCCAGCATCTTGGAAATTTTCTGCAGAGTGTTCTGGTTCTACCTGTTCCCAGGAAACGTGCCACAAACGTGAGTGTCCCTGACTTACCTTGATGACGATGTGGGCTCAGTGATCTGCCTCTGCATGCGTGCATGTCTGATCAGATGCTCTTTCAGTGCGTTCTGGACCTCTGCTGGTATATCAGGTGAAGTGTGGCTAATTTTCAACGCAGCTTCAAGTACCTTTGTTGTAGGTTTCCCATTTTCTTTAACTTCCTTTTTCTCACTGGTCTCAAAAACCTCCGTAGGAGCACTGGAGTTGCTCTGAGGGACATTACTGGCATTGGAAGCGAGAGGTTTGCTTCTCCAGCAGGGCCAACACAACTTCCAAAAGACAAAAAGTGAGACTACCAGCAAGGCGAGCCCGCAGAAGCTGACGACTACTGCTAACAGACTGACTGAGATGTCTGCAAGGAATTAGAAACAAAGATCATCATGACAGACAAACGTGGAGAGAAAAGAAATAAATTAAAATGACACAGGTAAGGAGACAGCAGCATTTTGAACATTATCTTGCAGAGAGCTTTAAAGCCCTATTTGATGCTTTTTTCCTTTTTGCTGTCTAAGCCTGCACCTTTAAAATGTCATCATTCTCTAGTATCTGCATCACAAATATTCCATTAGCTGCTGTTCAGGCCAGAGGCCAGTATCTGTATCACTTGCCACGCACTCAGTCAGACTTCTCAGGAAGTTAGTAACTACGCAAATGGTCCCAAACACACCTAGCCACTGTTGTCGAAGGGTGTCTGCTCAGGAACACATCTTGATGAAGAAGTTAAAACCACAGTCCACATTTTCTATAAGTGCACATGAAGATAGACCAGTTCTAAACTGCTAGGCTGCTACACAAACTTCTTCAGGACTTGCCAAACTTTTGCATCTGTGTGTTAACTGCTTCAGAAACATGCTAAACCCTAACGTTTAAGTGGCATAAATAGGCAGAGGATACAGTCTATCATAAATAAGAAATTCTGTAGTAAAATCTTAAGCTCTGGACCAAGACCATGTTAGACCAAGGCAGTACATACACATCGGTATCTAAAATTCTGCTCTGAAAATGAAGCTGGCTTCATAGTACGCTACAGAATGCCCTGAATTGTACAGAGACCATACTGCACACTTAGCTACCCCAGCTGCCCTGTATTTGACTTTTTCTGCCACAATTAGTTACCAAATCTAATAGCACAGGAGAACAGACTTCACACCAATGAAATTCTACAAACAGACTTGCGTTTTAGGAGATGGTGGATCACCAGAAATGCCAGATGAGCCCTAATTAGGAGTTTCATTCTATGTGACATATTTCAGTTTGATTTTTCCAGTATCATGTAATATTATAAAATATAACTAAAAAAATCCCCCAAAAGAATCCTTTGTATGCTTTAAAAGTGTTCAGTAAACCCTGCTTAAATGTCCCTCAAGCAACGGCTGCTGCTGCTTGTTACAACCAGTTTTGACAGTTTAAGAGCTAATATTTTGTATCCATAGCTCCAGGCTACAGGCTACTAAACTGAACCAGCGGAAAAGTGCAATCAGAGTTTGAGCATATTTTTTCTAGAGGATCACAGGAACAAAAATAGTCCTCTAGGTATGTATTAGCTCCATGGAGCAGTATGTAGCTCACAGGTCCCTCTGAGAGATGAAGATTCCAGTAGAAAATTTGGGAATGTTTTCTTTATTAATATGTAACATCCAGATACATCTCTGGGTAACAAACACCGACCTTAAGGCCTATTCAACACGGAGATGCGTGAGAATTAGCGAAAGTAAATAGAAATTGTTTGTAGTCTGGAGATGCTAAAGATATGGTTCTGCTCAACCTTACGTCCTGGCCAGTGTCGTGGGGGAAGTGGCAGAGGACGTGCTCCTTCATTTAAAGAGTTTGGCACAAACTGCTGCCCTGCCTTGAATGGATGTATGCCCCCTCAAGGGGCCATTCCCGCCAGTCCTGAGGAAAGTGTTCTTTCCTGCCTGCAGTTAAATGATAAAATGTAGCCCTTGGAATACATGTCAGCTTAATGAGAAATTCCAATTTAAGATGCTCCCATAAAATGAATGGAAGCATAATTATACCTAATAATGTTGCAACACAAGAAGCAAATTATACTTTTGCATATGATTTTTCTAGATAATTTATCCCCAGTAGGGATTATCAGGCTACTTGGTTTAATCTTCTGTTTACCCTTACACTGTTCCTGAGCCCAGTAATTTTTACTTGGCTTGTGTGTGTTCTGCAGCAGACTGTCCTATCCTGACAACAACAGAAGACATTAAAAGATGCTGAGTTTACAGCCTGTTTCAATAGTTAATCACTTCATTGCAAATTTGTACTTGATTTGTATTTTTGTAGTTCTAATTTACAGTCATTGCTTCTTTCATGTCTTTGTGTGAGAGATTAAAAGATATGATATGCTTCATAAGACATGCTTATACAAAATATAAAGAATAAAATAAGCTGTACCAGGAAACAAACCCAGAACCTGAAACGTCATTGTTTACACCAGTCCCTGGAAACATTTTAAACTGGGCCAGTTCATACCCTCCCAGCCAACCCCTGGGCATGGATCAGGAATTAGAGTAGGCCGACGACTGTTCTTAATATGTGGTTTGGATGTGACCCTTCTGTTTAAACAGGTGACAGACTTTGTTAGCATGGAGAAAGGCTCTTACGTACGAGCCGGTCTCAGTGCCAGAGAATGCTCACAAGTGAATTTAATATATTAATGCAGAGATATGGCCCACTGAAGGACCTTTTTTGATAAATTGAACCAGCTGAATTTTTGATCAAGCTGGACAAAATTATTTGTGCATTCTCAAAGCCTGACAAAAAGTAGAACTCTTGAAAATGTTGATGATCTACCACAAATAAAGAAGAGAAAAATAAAAGCAATTAAATTTTGGGTCATTTGCCATATTACCAGCTCAATTTAGAGATGGTTGGCATAATTAGGTTACATTTTGAGAGCACGGCTTTTAGAACTGAAAATTATGTATTTTTTTCATTTAGAAAATGTTGAAACCGGATGTTTTAACAACTTTGAAACTGCTGGAAACATTTCAAAACCAGATATATGAAAATTGATCCCTTCCAGCAGAGTTTCAATTTGATGAATAGATACTATCAGCTGAAAAACACTCCATCAAGGCATTTGTCGCCAATTCTATTTTAAGTTTTTCACTGCAAGACATTTTTCAAGCCTTCAAATAACTTGGTGTTTCTTTTCAACACCTACTCCTGTATTTCAACTTTCTCTAAGCTTTTTTTCTATCTTTCCACTAAACTATTTCAAATTCTAAGTCAGTCTCAAAATCTTTACAGAAAATACATGTTTTATAGCCCTAAGACAAATCACATAAAACATCTGAAGTCTCAAGAGCAAAGATGTAGAAGCTAATTCTACAAACAGTTCTACAAATTATTGTCTCTATTTTTGTTGTTTTACTCATAAAGTACACAAACTCACATATTGCACTTCATGATACAAAAAAGATGTAAAAAGAAACATGAACTATTGTAATTCCCAGGAATTTGACCAAAAATTAGTTAATTTAAAAATGGATTAAATTTACTGCCATAATTGCTAAAAAGCAATCAATATGCCATGTAAGTCGACATAAAAAGAATATTGTTTCATTTTCTCACTTCATTTTGAGCTCACCAGACATGTGCAGGACAACCAGGGGATCAGGCCCAGCCAGCATGGGTTCATGAAAGGCAGGTCCTGCTTGATCAACCTGATCTCCTTCTGTGACAAGGTAACACGCTAAGTGGATGAGGGAAAGGCTGTGGATGTTGTCTCCCTGGACTTCAGTAAAGTCTTTGATACTGTTTCCCACAGCATTCTCGTAGAGAAGCTGGTGGCTCATGGCTTAGACAGGTGTACTCTTTGCTGGGTAAAAAACTGGCTGAATGGCTGGGCCTAGAGAGTTGTGATGAATGGAGTTAAATCTAATTGGTGGCCGGTCACAAGTGGTGTTCCCTAGGGCTTAGTCCAGGGGCCAGTCTTGTTTAGTATCTTTATCAATGATCTGGATGAGGGGATTGAGTGTGCCTTCAGTAAGTTTGCAGATGACACCAAGTTGGAAGGGAGCATTGATCTGCTGAAGGGTAGGAATGGTCTGCAGAGCGATCTGGACAGGCTGCATTGAGGGACTGAGGCTGGCTGTATGAAGTTTAACAAGGCCATGTGCTGGGTCCTACACTTGGGTCAGAACAACTCCAGGCAATGCTACAGGCTTGGGGCAGAATGGCTGGAGAGCTGCCTGGAGAAAAAGAACCTGAGGGTGCTGGTTGACAGCTGACTGAACATGAGCCGGCAGTGTGCCTAGGTGGCCAAGAAGGCCAACAGCATTCTGGCTTGTATCAGGAATAGTGTGGCCAGCAGGACTAGGGATGTGATCGTCCCCTTGTACTTGGTTCTGATGAGGCCACACCTCAAATACTGTGTTCAGTTTTGGGACCCTCACTACACAAAGGACATTGAGGTGCTGGAGCGTGTCCAGGGAAGGGCAATGAAGCTGGTGAAGGGTCTGTAGAATAAGCGTTATCAGGAGCGGCTGAGGGAACTGCGACTGTTTAGCCCAGAGAAAAGGAGGTTGAGGGGAGACCTGATCGCTCTCTACAACTACCTGAAAGGAGGCTGTAGTGAGGTGGGTGTTGGTCTCTTCCCCCAAGTAACTAGCAATAGGATGAGAGGAAATGGCCTCAAGTTGCACCAGGGGAGGTTTAGATTGGATACTAGAAAAAATTTCTTCACTAAAATGTTTTCAAGCATTGGAACAGGCTGCCCAGGGAACTGGTTGAGTCATCATCCCTGGAGGTTTTCAAGAGACATGTAGACATGGCACTTTGGGACATGGTTTAGTAGACATGGTGGTGTTGGGTTGATCATTGGACTTGATGATCTCAGAGGTCTTTCCAAACCTTAATGATTTTATGATTCTAATAGTCAGTCAATTGAGCAAATACAAGACATTTGCTGTTACATGAAGACTGCAATCATCTGTAGAAGAGCGCTCAAATTGAGCTTTCCAGACTCTTTGAGTGTTACACTGCATATTTCTTTTATATTCCCTTTTTATAGAAAGTTTGGCTTAAGAATACAAAACATTAACAGACTGGTCTGCAGACTAGGATTTTCTTCAATTTCCTGCCAAGGAAACCTGGGTAGGAAGGAAAACGGGTACTGAAGGATGAATGTGTCATCACCCACAGTTGTACTTTACGTATCATCAAGTATCATTTAAAGATGGAGAACTGGGGCAAATTCAAGGACTGCCTAAACTTGTAGAGGCAGAAGGAGATACAGTCACTCTGCTGGGTCAGTGTTAATTGCCAACGTTGTAAGCAATGTTCTCACTGGTCTCTGGTACAAAGGAAAAGAAAAAATCATCTTGAACTACAAGCAGTAGTTTGACAACTCTTTTTCTGAACTGGTAATTGTAGCTACACATTTGCACAGAACAGGACATCTTTCTGAATATTCATCTGGGCGTGCAGCATTATGCTTTTGCCGCTCCTGTTCACATGTTGGGTAAGCTCAGGAATGTGAAGAAAATCCTCTTTCCCACACACTCCCTTCTGATCAGTTGGAAATCTTCCAGCGACTTCAATGGAATTGCCACTTCATTCCTGGAGAAATTCCTTTACTGACCTTCGTCCTTAATGTCATCTTCATAGTCTTGATAAAATTTTGTAACTGAAAGAAAGTATCTTTTCTATTTAAAAATATTCTTTCCAGATGGGGAATTTTTGGCCAATTTCATATTTCTCATTTGAGAAAGGCATGTCTAGTTGAGAAGCTTGTGAATTCTATTTACCTCACAATCTCTCTTCATCTTTTATAAATATCCTCAGAAACATTTCCACCATAAAAGATTCCTTGACAGCCAGTCTTGGACAGTCAGTCTTTCATATTAGGCAAGTACTTCAGAAACATCCCCATCTTTTTTTTCTGCATGCTAGGGAAGCAATGGTTTCTGTACTATGGCTTCCAACAATTTGTTCTTTGAAACTTGCCTCAGAAAAGTTCTGCACATGAATCCATTCACAAACATACGCATTGGCAGACTTCTATTTCCAAACCAAATTAAATTTATCTACATTTTAGTCAGTGCCCTGAGAGCACATGCCCCTTGATGCTTTGGAAAAATGTATTCCATAAAAGCAACATCTTGAATGGAGAGAGAGAGAGAGACCAGATAATGCGATGACATAGCTGCCCATGTGTATAAGGTGCAGGCACCTGTCTGATGTGAATCATGCTAAAGAAAATGTACTCTTGTCAGCAAAGGAACAGGGGGAAAGGAACACCTGGAAAAAAATAGGGTTACATTATCTTTTGACCTACGTCTTGGTCTATATCTGATCTTGGTTCTCTTAAAGTACAAAGTCTCTGTAACTTTTTTCAAATTTACTTTAACTTTTAATTTGTTCTCTTATTCATCAACCATAAGGACACTCTTTTCATAGTAATCATTCTAAAGGGGACTCATATCTGGAATATTAGGAGTCAGCTCAATCAGGTAAATTAATATGTCTCTGATTTTCTAGGATTTGGAGGGAAATAGGAGTTTTATCATTTTTAAAAGGTCTAGGTCCAATAAATCTCCCTTATCCCCATGTATATGAACTAGTTGGCCCAATCCATCATTCCTGCTGTTCAGTTTTCCTTGGGGAAATTTGAGGAACATAAAAAGTTGCTGGCATTCATTTTTACGCAGCATTAGCAGATCTTCCACAAATACCTCTGTCTCATCCAAATCCCTGCAGATGGGGATATAATGCTTTAGTACATCTCAGAAAGTGGCAGGTGCAGAGTCATGTATTTTCTTTCATAACCTGAACCTGGCAAAACACGTGACTTAAATTTCAAACAGCAAAAATAGCCTTTCACTTAAAAGTCGACACGTGATCTTCTCTCCTGTTCTCATGGAGAAACATACTTTGAAGATCTCCCTCAAACCTTCTGACTTTTTCTCCTATGCTGTTAATTCAGTCTGATGTCTGACTGTTCAAAACAGCCATCACCATCTGCTGGCTGGTGTATCACTGCTTAGCGCTGACAGAGCTCTATGGTAGCAGGTTTCTTCACAGTAAGGGAATCAAATGAAGACAGGTGTCACTGTAATTTACTACAGGATTACAGCACAGAAAATTATTAGTCTCTTGTCAAAATAATTTTATCTAAGTTATATTATTTATTAATGCATCTGATAAGTGTATCTGTCCAACCACAAATGGAACGCCCTCTTTTGCCATTTCAAACTCCACATACAGGACTTTAGATTACACGACATAGAGCAGATACAGGGTATTTCCCAAAAGCTTATTAGCCTTCTCCTAGCCCACATTGCCTTCTGTTTTCCAGAAATCAGAAGGGATTTGCCACAACATCTGTGTATTCATAAGCCTCAGTACATGATTCTTGTGCTGTATGTTACTAGAGAAGATGGCACTTGCTTTTGCCTGACTGGGTCATCACATTTTGCCTGCAGTGTAGGAAGCAAAAGATGTTGGCACTGGACATTGGCCTCCCCTGTCTAACACACCAAATATAAATTATTCATCTTCACTTCCAAGGCTTTTTGTGGCCTACCTACTCTCATTTAATCACAATAGGGCATAACTCCCATCTCTGCGCAACCCCCATCTGTCCCCTCTTGCCTACCATTAAACAAAAACCCAGCTTTGGGCTTGGTCCCATGTTGCCCTAACACTTGTGAGGATGCCTCTGAAAGCATCTGCAAGAAAACCTCATCATCCTGTTTCAGACAAGAAAACAAAATGAAAACACATCATAAGCCCACTGGACTGCCATTAATCATAAGCACACCACAGCTGTAACAAGGTGTACACAGCTCAAGTGTCATTTTTGAATTGTCATGGTTATGTTTGTCCTTACCCAGCACTATACAATGAACATCTCACACAGATGATGAGACTGAGCAAAACCCTGTGTCTCTTCATCATTACAGATTTGTCCTCCAGCTGGTACAACCATTTCTGTATTTTCCACCTGTATTTCTTTGCAAAACATATACGGCGGAAAATTCTTCTGTAAAACTTGCTTTTACTGTGTATCACTGCTGTCTGCATGTTGCGCACTCCTGCGCTGTTGTGACTGCCTTCACATTTACTGCAAATAAATCTGGTCTCCCTGCATGGTTACCTCTCTGTTCTACCTCTGCGCTGCTGAACTAGATGCATTTCTGGATTTCACAGCTTGCTAACACTGGTTTTATAAGCATATTTTTTCCCGAAAAACCATATTTCTCTCTGGTAATAACTTTGTTCTGACCAGGTGATGAGCTGTATCGTAAATAATTTGATCAGTCTGTTAACTGTTCAGTGTTTATTATTTAATTTCATCACATTTCTCTGTAACAGAATGCTCAGTTGTTTCACACAACTGTTACTTTCTCATGAAGAAAAATGGTCCTTTCTTATGTGACAGTCCTACACTGATGACAGTAATCATCACATTCATCCAAGTCATTTCTGGTCCCCTTTGTGCTTGCTTTGGCACAGTTGAGAAGAACTGGCAGGCACGCTACAGGGTAAATCTGTTCTTTCTCCCTCTTAAGTGTATCCAAGCAGTGTAAGTATACCTACAGTTCACACTCTGTGTGCGTGTGCAATGCGTGCATGCACACATGCAGGTTTAAAGGAACCAGGACTAAATGTAAACATCATTTAGTCAATGGGAGACCCACGCCAGCTACAGCAGGAGGACCCACGACACTGCTCTTCATGGAAGGACGAGACTATGTTACAGAATGGCCATGCACAGGATGCTCCACTGTTTTCATACTCCATACTTCTATAGTAAACTGTCAATCAGGGGTAGGGTTAGAAACTTGGTAGGTTACACTTTTATGGTAATAAAATAATTGTGAGTAGATATTTAGGTGAATAACAAATGATCCTGTAGAAGCTGGTCTCTTGGCATGGTCAAGTTAAAAAAATTCATTGTCTGACAAGCAAAAGAGCAAGCGCAAACATCACTCTCTAGAATGCTGTAGCCACTCTAGATGGCTAAAATATGCCCTCCTGGCAGGGAAGCAACTGTGTTCCGAGCTCTGTCATAAACATTGGTTCCCTATAAGGACTGATAATGAGATAGTAAAGTTCTGCAGGACCAGCAGACTTTTAAAAAAAAACACAAAACAACACCAACCAGAAAAACCCAAAGGCAGCAGAAAGTGCCTGCCATTTGTAGAGGATGTGCAATGAATTCTAAATATGTGTCCCTAGAGCAAGATACCAAAGCTCACTTTATTACACTCCATGCAATTGACTTAACCTTCAGAAATGCTCCCAACTGGGACTTTGATGTGCTTGATTCCTTTGAAAATGATGAGGGATGCTTAACTGGCAAAAAATGATTTAGTCCTTCATTAATCAGATAACCTAAGTCAAATGCAGGTATAACCAAGCTGCATATATGAATTTTGGACACTTCTAGAAAATTAGAGATAAATTTTGCTAGGTGCGATCCCGCACATCCAGTTCCCATTTATTTTCCACCTGAACTCTTCCTATTAGTTGAAAAACATCTTAATCTTTTTGCCCAAATCTACTGGAAATCAAGATGAAAAAAACCCCGATAAAACTGTTGCACTTATAAGTAAGCATTTTGCCAAAAATGTTGTACCCTTCAGAAGAAAGCTCACACAGTCATGTACATATGTAAAGGTACCATAAACAGCTTCCTAATCTTTTTGCTTAAGCATTCCCCTGAGATGAGAGAATTAATAGTCCTTGTAATTACCAGGGCAGAAAATATAACAGCAGATGTTGTTTCTTCACTGTCTAAAGCTCTTAGAAATTTACAAAATGATTTATCGCACTAAGATTCTTTGCTATGAGTTCCATTGATTAATTATCCATTACACTAAGTGTGATTACCCCTTCTTGACCCAAGCAGTGAGCAGTAATTGAGGGTCCCAGGGTGTTAGTGTTGTCACTGAGAGGAAAAAACATTGAAGAATCAGCCATTCCTTTGATGTAATCCTGTTTGTCCACAAAGACTGTTCAAATTCTTAATTCTCTGAGAACAAGAGGAATAAAGCCCATGGTGGTTATTTTATTTTTTGTTTTGTTAGCAGCAAACTGAATAGCTCTCCTTTCTGCTTTGTTGTTTCATTTTGTTGTACTCTGCCTTCCCGAAGACATACTCTTCATTTTTTGTTCTGTGTCTCTGGCTCCCTCTTCTTTGTGTTTCATTTTGTTATACTTGTTATGCTTCTTTCTTACACCTAGACACCTACACTATCAAAAAAAATCAGTACCCAGCCTCTCTGCTTGCTAGTGAGGCTTCTTGGGTCACGAGGTCAATATTGTCTCATATTCTGCTTTGAGCCTGTGATTGGGTGGCGCATCTTTTGTCTCAAGTTGCTGATTCCTCTGAGAAGCTTGGCTGCTTTTCACGGTCTAGCTGAACAGAAAGCAATCATCACACCCACCAACATAACCATATCACAGCAGTTCTAGTTGCCTTTTTTAATGTTTTCAACTTCCAGAGCATGTTTTATTCTTGTACTGAATAGAAATGGTCTGCTTTCCTTTCTACCAGCTACTACTTCCTGAAATGTTTCTTGCTCTGTTCTCTCCTTTCCAAACATGCATCTCCTCATCTTGTAGACTTCTTTCCTTCAATGAAATTTCATTAGTGATTTTTACTTATGCTATATTCGTGACACTTTTAGGTGTCTTCTTTTTGAGATTAGGAAAACTGAGTGAACTCACCATTTAAAGACAGAATATGGTGTCCCTATATAGCCAACTATTTTTTTTTTTTTCATTCCTCTTTATATCACCTCCAGGACTATTTGCCTTTTGGATTTTCATTGAAAGTTTAGCTGTGATTCTATAACATGACAACATACAATAGTAAGTCATTATTAACAACCCACCCACAGTCTTTTATCTTCTCCACATCTTCCAGGAGTCCTCCTTACAACTCAAGTATCTTCTTATAAGTATCTTCTGTTACGTCTACTGCAGTTTCTTCTCCACACACTCCCGTGCTTGTTGCAGGAGCTAATTCCCAACACAGTGCTATAGCTGGAGCCCCAGAGAGCAAATAACTGAACTGGTTCCATGATGCGTATCACCCAGCATGGACATACACTGGGAAAGTGCTTCCCACATCATCATTTAGGACATACAGCAAAACTGATAGGGCTAAATTAGCCATTCCTCCTCTCTACCATACAGCTACAGCTGCAAGATACCAGAACTATGCAGAATTTACTCAATAACAGAAGGATATGGCTACAGGATATGGACTCTGATGCCAAATGCTATCTCCCTATGTATGAGACACAGGTAAGTCAGGAAAACACAAACATCTATGGTTTCATTCTCAGAATGATGATGGAGAACACTTAATGTTTCTACCTTTAATGAACAGGAGCTATGGACATTGTGGACAACATTGACTTTATCCATAGAGATGATGAGGAAAGCTATGTGCAATCTGAAGATCAGCAGAGATGGCATGATCCACCTTTCAGTGATCACATTTCTTTCAGCCTAGACACTGTATCTACAACCTTTTAATTCATAAAAATTGTGTGATATTTATGTCCTGTCTATCCAAGTGTTTACATATTAAAATATTGTCAGTTATCAACAATGACACTATGTCTGTTCCTCCTCTGGAGCCAGAAAGCATTAATATATGCTCACTGGCAGTGTTATTAATGTTTAATTTAATATGTGTGCCAATAAAGTTAACACTCATCACCTAATAATGGTTTCTTTTTAAGGAGGAAAAGGTGAGACTTGGGAACTCAGCTGTGAGACCCAGTGATTGAAGCCCCTGGTCTGTTAAATGCCACGGTTTTTTTTCTAATCCAACAACTGCAAATTAGTCAGGGTTTACAAATGAAAAAAACCACAAAACCAAACAACACAAGGAGATAGTCGACTTTGAAGAAATGTCTGAAAAAGAAGTTACTGTACACAATGCAACATCAAGGTAAGTGTTGAAGATTTAAGTTTTCTAAACAGCAAACCTTGGTTTACCTTGCGGGACATTTTCGTATCCTTCACATCCCACCTGTTTATACATCCACTTTTTTACTGAGATGTAGCACTGACTCCCTGTGCAGTACTCTCTAAAAATCATACAGAGAGAAACTAAGCTTTTCAGAGCTCAATTTTCCAACCTCCGTAGGGAAATTTTATTTTCATGCCATCTTCTACGATTTGGACCAAGACAACTAACAGCGCGTGATGGATGCACACTCTGTAGTTGGCATTGACAAAGCGCAACACATCCACGATCCGTGATGGCAGAAGCACGCTACGACCCCCGCGCCCCCCTGCTCCGGCGGGGAAGAGGTGCCCGCGGCGGACCGAGCCCCCCGGGCCGCCTCCCCCCGTCCCGCCGCCGCGCCCACCTTCACCGGCTGGAAACTCCGGGCTTCGCTCAAGCGTAAAGCCCTGGGAGAACCGTGCAGGTATCGGGCTCCGAAAGAAGAATCGCTCCTCTTTCACGCAACAGGGTTTTTTTTTGTTCTCAGATACTACAAATAACCCGGAATCTGCATTAAAATCTGTGGGCGTTATAAGAAAAGAAAGGGGGGAAAAAAAAGTAACAGCTGCGGCGGTAGCAACAGCGCAGCTGGGGCACATGCTGAGGACCTGCTGCTTTTCACGACTTGGTGTTAATTTATTTAATTTGCACTGTACGGTTGCTATTTGTTGGCCATAATGCAAGGTGCCTGTTTGCATTTATGGACAGACAGAATAGGTTACCAGTCCCTCCTGGCACAAATTAAGCTCAGAACTTCGAGTGATTTTCAAGCCCCGTCCTAAAAATAAGTACCGTGGAAAACAAGGGGTCCAGAGGGGACTGCACAGAACAACGCAAGAGCGCAGAGCAGATCCTGAAAGATCTTGGCAACCCAGAAATCAGTGACCACAGATCCCACCGGTAGGAACCAAAATCCTGGTTTCGAGCCCGACAATTTTTCTGGCTTCTGAATATTTAAGTTAACCTGAATTCCCCTCCTTCCCTCCCCTCGCCCCCTCAATTTTCCTGGCCAAGTCCTGAACTGGACCGGCGGCCCGCTCTGACTCTACAGGTTCCCACGGGCTCCCGGAAAGCTCTCCGGCCGGCCTCAGCGACTAACGGCGGGGATGTAAAACACCGCAAACCCCGCTCAGAAAGCGCCGGGGGCTCTGTCAAGTTGCATCTCACGGATACTCCGAGCCGTGGCTCGGCGAGCTGTGCCCCGAGCCCCGGCTGCACCCCGAGCTGCGGCGGCTGCCCCTACNGTGGAGCGCCCGTCGCAGGGAAATACTGCCCACCCGTGCCAAGAGCATCGAACACAGCCCTCTCCGTCGCTCCCCGCCCGCACCAACACATGCAACAGCCCGGGTTCGTGCTCTGAGTGAAGAGAAACTCCCACCGCGGAGAAAACCTTGTCGAAGCGGAGCTGCGGGGGGCAAACGAGCGAGCGCGGGGCGACAGGGGCCGTCTCCGGCG
>VWZZ01004911.1:318636-420397 GCA_013399095.1 Psophia crepitans | reverse complement strand
CGAGCCCCGATGGCGGCGGCGGCGCGCTTCGTGCGGAGCTCCTCGGTCGCTCGTGGCGCCGGCGGGACGAGTCAGTTTATTCCCCAGCGGGAATAAACCGTTTTTTCCCGAAACGTTATTTCTTCGGTGACCGGGGCAGTTACCTGTGCGGAGCACCGGGCAGCGTCAGATAACTCCGTTAGCCCGGTGAGCATCTCCCCTGCACTCCTCAGCAGCAGGGCTGTGGGCGCAATAGGTCACCGCAGCTGTTTCTCCAACTTGGAGTTACATGATTGTCCGGTGTGTTTCCTCAACAAGTTCTGTAAAGTTGGTTTGTTGAGGTGATGTTTTTTTTTTTTAATAGATATAAAAGTTCCAGGTACTGCCTGTGCTTGAAAATACTTCTAAAAGCCAGTACAGCATATACTGCTAGTGGTTGTTACAGTTATTGGCTGCGTAGCCGAGCAAGACTTAAGGCGTTAACTTGTTCATATACTTACTAAAATTCTGATACATTTTTATATTTGTGAAGAAAAATGCTTCTGCTTCGATGGGAAATGCGTGTCTTTCAATACTCAATAATAATTAGGCACAGTTGAAAGGAAGTCTGTGCTCAGTGTGCTTAACAGCGCTGCCTGTAGTCTGCTGCTAGGGTGTTTTGGTTTCATAAGCATGAGAAGTTAACTTCTGTACTGGTGTGCCTTTTGCCCCCTCCAGTTTTCGAATTTTTTGTCTGTTACCTGAAAATTAATAACTAACAAACTGCAAAGTTTAACATTTGAAAGCTTTAGAACCATCAATTACTGTAAATTATGAAATAATACAGAAATGTTTATTCCATTTTTAACTCTGACATTCCATACTTTTTATAGTATAGATACTTGGAAAAAACAAAATATGATACTTCTAATAATCAACCTTAGCATTTTGAAGGCTCATGCATTTATGCATATGAATTCATACACAGGTATTTTTCAAAATCTTAGGAAAGTAATAGACTCTGTTGTATACAGACCGTAACATCAACCAAAACTCTGTTCCATAAAGCTTTTTCGCAGATACAACAGGTATTTCAGAAATATCAGATGCTACTAAAGAAGTGAAGCCCTGTACAATGCATTTCCTGAGACTAGCATTGTCAAAACTACGTGTTATTTCTGCAAAGTATTCCGACAAATCCTAGAATGTTTAGACTGTAGCTAGTCAGGGCACAGAACTGTGTAGTACTGTTTGAAGACTCATTTAACCTTCAGAGGGACATAAATCTGTATCATTATCTCATGAAAATAGGCTTCCCATGTACATATATGTACATGTTTTCATTACAGTGGAGGCAACTGATGCCTACTTCCCAACTTCAAAATATGAACATATTTACTGTTCACGTGACATTTACAGTGCTGTTCCCAAAATTCTGTCATGCACCACCAACTAATAATTAACCAGTCTGTTTATCTTTGAGACATACTTAGAACTCTAGCAGAAGCTAACAGGAGGTACATATACAGACTGATGAAGGAAGGATCTTACAGAGAAATTGGTTTTAATGAGAATAAGGACTGCATTTACAGGCTAAGACCTAAGTTTTCTATTTCTGAACCTTTCTACAGAATGATTTTGTGCCCATGGATGTATCACGTCCATTAATGGAACTTTTTTGTCCCTGAAGTTACTGGCATTTTTGCCATTGATTATAATAGAGTCAAAGTTTCACACATAGATCAATTTGTCACTTT
The DNA here is from genome assembly GCA_013399095.1 of Psophia crepitans. NCBI lineage: Eukaryota > Metazoa > Chordata > Aves > Gruiformes > Psophiidae > Psophia > Psophia crepitans. The sequence goes on along the minus strand of VWZZ01004911.1, from coordinate 418,682 downwards.
GCTTGTTTATTCACGTGGTGAGACTTTGGTACATTCTTACATTGTTCACCTCTGCACACAAGAATTTCATTTCAGTGAAGATCATACCAGCTTATTACTATTACTATTGATAGTATTGGCAAGTACATAGACACAGAAAAGCATGAACAGGTATATTCTACATTAGTAATTAAAAAAAAATTAAAGTTGAAGACTGAGATTTTCAGGTAGATGTCTGAAGACAGTTACCCAACTGGTACCTCTCTTAGCTGTCCTAAGTACTTTAATAAATACTTTTAGGTCTACAGAAAGTACCAGCCACGGTAAGTAGTACTGCTGTGTCTTTATCAAGTGCATCACCATCTAAATCCCGTTCTTCAGTAAGTAGCATGGATATAAATTTTAATTCATCAACAGAATAGTGTTTCTCAGCCTAAGTCATATAAGATGAGTGTCACTAGGAGATGAATGATTGTGCTGGTGAGATATGTTGACAATCTTGTCCTAAACCAGATCCAGACCTTTCTTTTGCTGTTGGGGTCAAGTTATTGGTGAAGGAAATTCTTCACTTTTGTATTGAGGACTTTAGTCCAAAATGTGAATTCACATTAGGAATCACGGCATTTTTCTCCAATGTGTTCTTTCAGTGGAAAACTACTGTTTCTGCATATGAAAGGATACAAAAGCTTGTTTTCTAGCTTTAGTTCCCACAGCTTGGATTTTCAATAGCCTGGCAGTTTTTTAAATGAATATACAGTTGCATGGTGTGCCTTTGTATCCACAAAGACACTTATTTTATATTCCCTTGTGGAAATGGTCTCAGGCTGTCTCACCACATATGATTTGTTCAGACACAGCAGACTAATGCCTCGTGGGTTCTAGCTGCTGGGATCACACCAGACCTTATCCACTCTTGCTGTGCTGGCTGCTGGTCATTACCAAGTTCACACTGGCTTGACTGCTTTCTGTTGATTGACGTTGACAAAAGGAAAAATTTTCCTCGTTTTTTTTTTTTTCCCTTCACATTATGAGGATGTGAACACACGTATTTATTGTCTATGCAATAGCCAATCAGCGATTAGAGTACTACACTTTGGACTGGAAAGTAACAGAATAAATATGCTGTTTTGTAAGATGTATCCTTTTTAACAAACACTGTGTTAGGATTTTTGAAGTTCAGTCAATATGGGTAACCCAAAGGCACATAAGGTTCATATGTCTTTCAGAGTTAAACTGCACTACTCAATGTAAAGCCACAAATTGTCTGGTGTAAATTTGAGCGAAGACCTAGGAATTTGCAAAGGAAGCATGGGCTGGTTTAGTGAGTGTCAAAAGTACTGTCTCTGCTGCCGGTGATGATAAGCAGGTGTCAGAATAGCCATAGTAATGGTATACTCCACAGTTTATAGCTTTTGACCACTTTCTGAGTGGATTTCTGTCTGAAGTACAGCTAGAGCAGCAGTGTACAATGCCAAAGACGTCTGCAACAGAAAGTAGTCTCTGGCTGCAGCTGTAGCCATGCTTGCAGTCAGAGGCTGGCTCTGAGGGTACTGCTGGGCATGGCCAAACGGAAACTTTGTAGATACACCCAGAGAGGACCACGGTTTGCTCTGGTGCACTCTGCACCAGCTCCCACCTCATTCATCCTTTTGCATAAGGATTCACTCAGGATTTTTAACAAGGTGGCACCTGAGGCTCAGCTAGAACCTTCAAGTATTTCTGTGTCTTTTTCCTCAGCTGAGAGTTTGGCCTTGGTCTCTTGATTTAAAATTAAATAAGGATACCATAAAAGCAACAGAGTTGGGGGAAAAAAGACCCCACATTTCAGCATCCAGCTTTTAAGAAGCTATGAGGAGAAGACAAAAGTGAAAACACAGGTTGCAAATATAGTTTTTGTTTGTAAAAAAGTTACAAACACACTTTTTTTCCAGATAGCATCTCCTTAACTTTTAAATCCCTCCTAAACAGCAAAACAAACCCTGAAGCATTAACAATTGCTTTACTCTAGCTGCATATCTTTAACTCTCCAATTTTGGTAAGAATCGCCTTTCACTCCTAATGCAAAAAAAAAGACCAAAAAAAAAAATGCTGACAGGTGTTATTAAAGTTATACAGCAATCCAGGAGACAGTCTAAGTGGAACGTTCCAAACCTGCAAATTAGAGAGGAAGGGTGCTATGAGCTATGTAAAGGTGCCTGTAATAACAGACTGAAACATTATGTCAGCTGGGTATGGGCATGCTGCTCTTCTTTGCATCCTGATTGAATGAAGATGAGATCATTTTGTTCAGAATTGGGCCTCTGCTCGTGAGGCGAAAGGCTAACTCAGGAATCCAGGGCATGAAATCACGCCCTTCCTATGACGTGAAATGGTAGCCGGTTGGCATTGTTTTGTCATCAGAGCAAATATTGAATAGGTTGGGAGAGAGCTTCCAGGTTTTTTGAATATTCAGAACTGCCTCCTTGGAAGAGGACCGAGGCCTCGTAGCTACAGCAGTGGAGGGCCACGGTGTGCGTTCCTGTTTTGTAACAGTCTTCAGGTTGACCCTGTGACTTGGAGAGAGATCCTTAATTTCTCTGAGTAACAAACTATAATATGAGAACAGTAACTCTTTCTGGTATCCTTTTTTTTTTCTTGCCTACATAAGGATTGAACACTTGTGACCGGGAACACTATCTTAGTTTTAGAAATAATACAAAAAAGTTTAAATTTCCTTTTTTTCTGCCATTCTTCTCAATTTTCTCACTTCTGTACTTTCATAGTACCTGGTGCAGTGGAGCCCTCATCTGGGTTGCTTTTTTTGACTTCAAATTCACTACAAAAAGAAGACATAAAGAAAGGCCCCCCACATTTGGTCCAAACAGATGCATCATCGAGTTTCAGAAATGCTGAGCAACCATTACCTTGTTTTTTTCCCACTCAATTTGGTGCAGTTGATACTAAAGACTACAAGTCTGAGCAAAGAGTCCTACAGGACCGGCACAGACAGCTAAAGCAACTTCTGAGAGTCAGCAGCAAATAACGTTTGCAGTTTTGTGGAAACGGTTTTCTAAAAGACGTTCAGCGTGGAATAATTTATGGAGATTTAATATGTTATAATTCTTTGAGAATAATTGGTCAGGGACAGAGGGCAAACTGATTACCATTCTATTTTATTTCAAATTGTGCTTCGTAAGGGATACATGGGATGGAGACGCTTTTGGTGTCTGAGAGTCCTGAATCCACTGTGAATTGTTGTGTTCTTTTCAGCTACTATCTGGTAATTAAATAATTTTTATTTTTTTTTTCTTCCCACTGCAAAGTCATGCACATGTAGTATGGTGTTTTCTGTGGCTACCTGAGCAGAAGGAATAGCGAAGCAATGACTGGGAAGCCAGCAGATCCCGAAGGCTCATCCTGGCTGTCTGGGGGAATGGCTGCGTGGTCTGGCACGTGATTTGCTGCCTGTGGAGATTTTAAGGCCTACCTAACCAGTTATGTGCAAAGGAGCTATGAACGTTCGCTGGTTAATGACCACAAAATGAACAAGTACGTGCTGCCAGGGCGTGGGACGGGCTGGCAGCTGGCTGGGGGCCATGGAGCTGGGAGCAGTGGTGGCTCCCTGTGTGGGTGGCAGCAGGGCAAGGCCCAGCAGTTGGCGTGCCACCCCATGCCCCAGCCAGCAGCAGGGCAGCTGGGGGGTGCTGAGGGCAGCCCCAGCCCTGGGCATATAGCACCTCCCTGGGGACGGGGAAGGGCTGAGGCAAGGCAAGGCTGTGGGAAGCTGGAGACTGGCCCTGCTGCAGTGTCCCTGGGGCAGGGGCTGGTGGCCCTGGGGGATGAAATGGAGTCCTGGGCCATGGGCAAGGTGAGGGGAGCTTCAGAGCATGGGCAGGGATGGTCTGGCCAGGCAAGGCCCTGACAGTTGATACATAAAAGATCATAATTATTATTAGATGGAAGTAAAGGGTGCTTAGAAAATCTCATCTGGCTGATCTTTGGTCCTACATGTGTGGTAAGACAGTAGTTACAGACACGGTGCTCTGAGGAGCTGGCTCCAGGCTGGTGACAGACAGTGTAGCAAGGTAGCAGTGACTCCCGTTGTGTGATGGCTAATTACATGTTGGCAGAGGTGAGAAGAGCAGTCTGGAGACACTTTCCTCTTCTGATAGGTTTTTAGTGGTGTTTTTTTGGGGGGGTGGTGGTGGTGGGTTTTGGTTCTCTTGTTGGTTTGGTTTGGGTTTTTTTGTCGTTTTGTGGTTTTTTTTGGTTTGGTTTGGTGTTTGTTTGTTTGTTTTGTTTTTTTTTGTTTCTTTTTTTTTTTTACCAGATAAAGTATTTTTGAGGCTAATAAGACTTTTATATCTGCCATTTCTCAGTTGAAGGGCTTCCTTGTCTGTGCTCTGTGGCAGCTGGCTGTATCACCTGCATCACACAGTCTCTCATTTTTACCATTTTTTTACCTACTTTTTGAAACAGAAGAAAGGCAAGGTCACAGAGAACCAACATGTTTGAGCATGCATGTGTGTAACGTGGTGCCTTAAAACAACATATTCTGTTGAGTTGTAGCTTGTTAACAATCTCTGATGCTTTTTTCCTTTCTATTACCTTCCCTTCTTAGTTTCACTTACTGAAGAATGAGGTTGTGATTGGCATTAGAGAGGTTTCTTCAGCTGTGGATAAGCTGAAATAAACTTGTGATTTGCAAAGTAAGTGTGTTTGAAAAAATTGGAATAATAGAATAATGATTTATTTTTTTTATTTCTCAACAGGTTTTTCAAAGTTTTTCCTCAAAGCCAGCTTCCTCAAAGTACTCTGTCTCTGGTAATACAAGCCAACCATAAGCTTTGGTGAAATAAGCTACGTTTTGCTACTAGAATAGTTCAATGCAGCCAGATTTTACTGATGAGTTTGAGCTGTTCATCTGCATCTAAAGAGTTTATGTCTCTGTGTGCCTTCTAGTGAGATGGCTTTGAACATGCTCCTTATTGATTTCCAAAAGCTATTATCAACCTGAATCTAGCCACAAGCAGTTTGTTTGATGATTTTATTTTTTTGTTCTGGTTTTATTCCTCTATATTTGATCATTTCATGGTAGAGTGCCTGCTATAGCAGCTCCAAATTTTGCTTCCAAAATATTTCATTAAAAAGCCTAATAAATTAAAGATTTTGTGGCCCATTATGTTGTATCCCTCTCTCACAGCAACAGTACATAATGAATGTATGATTGGGTCCTAATGGAGCAGTACAAAACTCACTGAAATAGTTTGTGGTAGTGCAAATACAGCAAAAACATTAGTTTTGAAGGACTACACTCTTTTGCTACAATACATTAAGACATCTCCTAATGTCTAAGCTAATTAGAATAAAATAGGTCAACTATTTATGAAATGAACATCTGTTCATCTACACTATCAATAACCACTGAACAAAATTATTACACCTATATCAATCATTTAGTTCCACATAATAGAAACAAATAATTACTACTCAGCATTGTCAAAAGAGTAAAGCTTCATGCTTTTAAAAGACACCAGCGCTGCCTCGACATTCATTCATGATAAATGAGCCTCATTTCAGCATTTCTTGAGCGGCAGGAGACCTTTATCCTATGACATTGTTCTATTCCACTGTCATTATTTCTTAATTATCTCTGTCATCACTAGTTTGGAGCTTGGTATATGTTACTGCACAAATTCAGCTTTGACTTAAGTGGGTACAATGCCATTTACTCGCAACAGAAATTATGTCTATTTGTGTCAGGACTGAGCTAAATTCGCAGCTCTTAACCAGTGCCTCATGATTCACTTCCGTTGTTCACAGCAGATAGTGGAAAATGAACTCGGAAAACTAATTTTTACAATGAGAAGATGACATCCAATACACATATGTGAATCAGTCTCATTCTGCTGTCTTCCTCCTCTCCTTGCCACCTGCCCTTGCTCTGCTGGGGAAAAAGGAGGCTGCCCTAACAGGCTGCCTGACATGTCCTGCTTTGCACAGTGAGATATGTTCTTTGAAGGTCTGATGGTGGCAGCAGGAATGCAGTACTCCTTGGCCATCCTCAACCAAAGCAGTCCCCTTAGGTAATTGAAAATTAATCAGATTCTCCCCGCTGTGCTCAAGTCTTTTGTACTTTAATGACTGCTGCGTAATACTTTGGCTAGACCATAGGACCACAGTAATGGACCCAATCATAAAGTGATGCATCGTGTGCTTATTCTGAGAGACTGTTTCCCACCTAGGTCATGGTAAATAAATTCTGCTAGGCTTAAAGGGATGTTTTCTATTCTCTAATAATTTGTAGTGTTGTTTTTTTCTCAGTGAGAGAAAGGAACTAATCTCTGGTAATTCTAATTGACACAACTTCAATTTTGCGTAATCAGTCATTTCAGGGATTTCTTCCTAGCCCTTAATCAGTGGTCTCCCTTCAGTTTACAGTCAGGGGAATAAGCCAGAAATAATGCTGAAAGACAATGTGTTAGCACCATGCAGAGACTTGTTTATGGGGTCTTTCATTAGCAAACAGAATGCAGGTGCTATTGACTGAATAATTTGGTAGGGGTGGGGGCTGGCAGTGTGCGTGGCTTCCCAGAAGGGGTAGGAAGGGAGCACATGGGGCCATGGCATCAGTTTTTCCTCTAGCACTGACTGACAACATGGGCAAGACTGGTGCACAGGAACAAGTGTGCTGCACCTATTTGAAAAGTGAAAAAAGTATTTTCACTTTCACTTGTCCTGAGGGGAGTCAGATTTCCTGAACTCCTCCTTATACAGTAGTTATGGTTTTGCAAAGGGCATACATAAGTGCCAGGAATGCTGATTCCCTCCACCCTACCCTGGTTACCCATCTTGAATTAATTATCATATCACAAAGTAAAATATTTTCAAATTTCTTGATCTAGTGTATGAGCATCGAGGGGAACTAACAGCAGCAGAACCTGCCTAGAGGTCACAGCTATTAATAATTGTGAAAGTTATATCAGGGTTATTTTATTTTAAATGTATTATATATTTTTTCCTGTTTATGGAAGAAATTTCATTTTTTAAGCTGGTTTGAATGTGCTGTCTCATTGGCCCACCACACTGATAGGAATGCTGTGATGTATACATGGGTGTCAGAATGGGTCAGGATATATAGTACAGTATACCCACAGTAACAACTCAAGCATGTAAACCAACATGTTTAAAATGTGGCTGAATCATGAGTATTCTTACCAAGATTTCTTATCAGGATTTCTAACTAGAAATCAAGCTAGAACACAGGAAGTTCCATCTCCATATGAGAAAAACTTTACTGTGAGAGTGATGGTGCACTGGCACAGGCTGCCCAGAGAGGCTGTGGAGTCTCCTCTGGAGATATTCAAAGCCTGGATGCCATCCTGTGCAACCTGCTCTAGGTGATCCTGCTCTAGCAGGGGGGTTGGACTAGATGATCTCTAGGAGTCCATTCCAACCCCTAAGCATCTGTGAATCTGTGAACTTGTCATTCTATCATTGTGTACACATATGAACAGTATTTAAAATAAATAAATTCTGGTGAGGCACAAAGTTAAAGGGGTGGGAGCAGAGCCAAGCGTTCTTGCTAGTACGGCTGAGTCTCTCAAACGTGTGGTGCGCTAACCTTCACAGAATGCTTCTCTTGATGTATGATCTGGTCTCTGTGTCTTTATTAGGAGATGCCATAATATGTATTTCATTCACAAAATCCCTATCTGAGAAGGAATACAACAGAATTGCAGAGGATGCTTTATCATTAAAAAGTCCCTTAAGAAAATCTCTATCTGCAAAATGGCACTCCTGCATTTTTTCAGAATTAGTTGTCACAAGTACTTCATCTTCTAAAGATGTGAGCTTTTCCCAAATGGTTTACAACACACACACTCAAAGGCAGTAAATACCATGTTAAAATAATATAATGCTGATTTGAATCAGTCATATATTAACTGACTGAGAACAAACCACTGGAGTGTGCTGATTACAGCATCCTCCACTGTAAATCAGAAATCAAGCCACAGTTTTAGGGTAGAATCACTGCCAAATAACTGTGCATATTCAGTGTTTAGTGTTCCTTTCTTAACAGTGAATGATGCCACCAGCGAGAAAACTGAGAAGATTAACTTTAAAATTGCAACTTTAAAGCAAAAGAGGGAAAAAAAATTAAAAGCAGGCTTTTTCATAAACTTAAAAGCTTTTACATGAATTTTGAGCCTGGCACTCTAGACATCAATTTCTCCTCCCAGTAAAATCAAAAATATGGCCAAACTCTCCTCCACATCCAGACCAGACATCATTTGATTTAGTGGAAAGACGCCTGCAAAGAGTGCACTTGTAGGTCTAGTTGCAAGACTGGTCCTATACTCAGGTTTTGATGAGGTTTTGCTTTATTTCAGCACAGCCTGAAAGCTTTTTAAAAATACATTAACAGCTTGTGACTCAATTGTGCCAGTCCATCAGCTAAAGATCATTGAGAAATTACAGCTCATGAGTGCCTAAGACCGAGGTGTATCAAAGATTGTAGAAGAATTTATGGGTAGCATTAATCTTACCTACATTTAAATAGCTAGAGTGTAGAAGCATATATCTCAACTGTCATCCCTTTGTAGCTTATGAACAGAAGTGGGTACTGTATTGTGATTTAGCTGTGCCCTTGTACTTGTTTACCATAAGATGAGATAAATTTCTCCCTTATCATACCTATTCTTCTCCCTTGACTGTGAAGGGATGACCAGCTCAGACAGGCACATGAATCCCAGTGCAGGACAATAAGTCCAATGCTGTGATTTAGAATTTCAGTCTTCTAAGATAATGGCAACCGTAGAAAGCATCAAGATATTGCAGTATACCATGAAACTACAGAACTAAGAGGTTCTGGGGAAAGCAACTCCCCTTGCACTAGCTTCCCAGTTTCTCACACTGTCTGATCTCATGGGGGTGCTTGGATTTGTTCCCTGATGAACATCATCCATGATGGAAGCCACAGGCCAAACAGTGCTGAAGCCCCCTTGCACAACCTCTTCCTTCAGCTACTCATCTTCCGGGAAGTCAGAACCCTTCCACTGACCTCCTTCAGACAGTGTCTGTGTTGGCAGATTGCCACAGAAAGGCAGAAGAATAGCTGCTTGGTGGTAGGGCTGGAAATGGGGTGGGGACGGGACTGATTTGGGAGGGAGGACTAGCACAATTTATGTTTTCCCTGCCTAACTTCTCTTCATCTGGAGCAATGGTGCCTCAATTCTGAAGGGTGTGACTGAAACTCAAAAGACTATGCAGAGTCTCCATTGTGGGTCATAAGATTGTTACAGCAACTAGATTATTAAGTACCGATATGGTACTTGCATACTGCCTATCCTCACCAGTGATTGAATGTAAGAGAAAGCATGCTCTGATAGATATTTCATGCAGGAGCAGGGTTTGATCTCTTACAAGACATGATGGATACCACGTACGTTCTAAAGCTGTGACAATGACTAGCTGTCTGTGCGGTGAACAGCTGATTCGTGCAGGTCTCATGAGCCTAACAGTCAAAAAGGATTAGATTCCCTGCACGTGCATAGGCCCACGTGGGCAGCACAGGTTACAACTGGCACTGCCAAGATGTGTGGAGAGAGACCACTGTTTATATAATGACTTTGCAATTACGGCCCTTGCTGACGAAGGGGAACTACCTTCTTTGAGAGCCTGTTCTTTTCCCTGAACCCACAGATTCTAGGTGCTGCATGGCAGTGTGTTAGAGCATTTAGGAAGAACCAGAAATTCCTTAGTATAATAAGCTGCCTGAATGAATGACAGCAGAGTTTGGACTGAAGATGAGAACTGACCCACAAAGCATATCGATGGATCCAGCTGGTATTGCTCTGTGGTTATGCAGAATTACTTATAACGAGTATAGACGTGCCCTCTAAGAAATAGTAAATCTGTCCAAACAATGAACAGGAATAGGCTGGACTGGAACAGCCTTAATAAAATAATAAAATAAATGTGTGTGTCTGCACACTCGTAAATGCACTTATATATATGTTATCCACGTTGCGTATGAGGAATAAACCTAAATAGTAATTATCTTTGTAGCAATTTTTCCACATCATAAATAAGATAACATTATATAATTTCTAAATGGTAAGGTAATCTGAGCTCATTAGAGAGGACAGTAAGACTGGGAGCTAGTGAACTAATAATTTTGTGTTGGTAGTTTTTGTGGAAGTGATGGTGGAACTCATGAACTGAAAGTGGGAAAATCAGCATGCAGATGTAACGGAGACTGACACCTAAAGAATCTATTATAAAACATTTAGAAAAACTTGCACATTGTTTATGTGATATGTGGTGAACAAATCTGATGAAAAGGAAGTGTAAAATAGGAGAAAGACTGGCAGGAATATGAGCTGTAGTCAGTCAGCTACTTGAGTGGTGAGAATTACCAATCAGAAGAGGTTCTTTAGGGCAGCTGAGGAAAAACATTTGAAAAGATAGAATCAAAGAAAAGGTTGGTAAACTGGGCAAATAAAAGGTAAATGAATGTGTGAAGGTATGTCTGCTCTAACTAGTAAAAAAAACCCCAAAACATGAAAAGCAGAAAACTGCTTAAAAGGTAATTATAAGACAGTAGAAAGGCAGGTTTGAACAGGAGGCTGAGATTGACACCAATATATTAGTGAGCAGTGTATTGAGTAGAGAGAGAATTGGTGAAGTTGGCTGGTAAAGTTCAGAGGTACTTAGTTTTGATTCAAGAGATGATGATACATCATATTTATTACAGTATGATGGAGAGAGTCTGGGGTTACATTCTATTGGCAGAGGAATCTCTAGCTCATTCTTTTTTGGTTAGGAGTACCAGATAGCTTTCACTCTTACCCACAGTTAGTAAACAGTATGCTGATGAAGCATCATCATTTGCTGGTTTTATCAACCAAAAGATCTGTACATCCTTTGTATGGGAGCAATGTTAGACCATATCAGAGATGAGCTGGTTCCTTTGAAACACAGACTGGGAATGCACATTTATACTCTCCCAATAAATCAGGGTGTATGACTACAGTTTTTGATATATATTTTTTCTTTTAAATATTGATTAAAATAGTATACACAATAATGTATTCAACATTAAAACACCCCCGCAATAATACTGCACATTAAAGTATGAATTTTTTTTAATCTCAGCTGAGTAGAACCATGATGGTTCATGGTTGATGGGAAGCCTGTTGAACAGTAAGCAGTCTATTAGCGTTCAAGATGGATATCTCATTTAAACTGTTGTAGAGAGAGATATATTCATATTTTTATATATAAGTGTAATAGATATAGATGCATAGATGCATCTATAACTGGTTTCTCAGTTTCCAAATTTCAACCACTCACTGCTTTTGCTTTCTCTGATTTATTACTGTCCTATAGTAGCAGAACAGTCTTGAAGTTGTCAGTATAACTGATTAATATGACACAATACCTAGCTAAGACCAATCCAAAGCCACTTGAACTAATTAAAAGATTCTCATTGACTTCCAGAGATTTTGGAGCAAGCTCTCAGGAGATGTCTGTTACTCAAAAAATGCACTGGATTTCTGCTGTTATATAAGTGTAGATCATTAAAAAAATATTTTCAGAAAATCGGAAGCAGAAGGAACAAACACACCATTTTTTATATATATATATATATGTTCAAATACGCATCATGCACTTACATTTGAAATAGTAAATTTTCTCTAAGGCCTTTAGTATACCAGTACATATATCTTTTAATAATGTACAACTGTCTAACGTGTTGTAGGCATTATATCTTTGGGTACTAAATAATTAATCACTTCATCTTACTTTTCAGTAGAGGGCACTCAGAACAAATCATAGATCAAAATAATGTATAAGAGACACTAAACATAATGCAAGATATTCATTAAAAACACTCCTGCGTCTTAAACAAGACTGTTTCATATGATAAGCAACTGTATGAAAAGATAAAACTTTTGAAAACTTGAGCTCTCTTGTGCACATTCTTAGGTATTTAACAGCGTGATGTAAGCAAAGGATTAAACTTTGAGAAAAAGTGGTTTGTTCATTTTTATGGATTAACTAGCCAGGGTCTAATAAAAAATTTAACAACTTTTTAATGAACTAGGCCTGTCCTCTCTTTCCAGACATAATGAATAGTGTGTATAGGTCTTGGCAATAGACATTATTCCCTTTTTTGGTACAGATAATTTAAAATATGCAAAGTAGAAAACATTCAGGCTTTGTTTCCAGCAAAAACTGATCTGTTAATAAAGAGAATAGGGTACTGATTTCTCACAGTTTTCGTCTAGCTTTTATGCCAGTATAACTCTAATGAATGCAGCTATTGCATCATTATAAAAAGAGTAATGCAGTGTGGATCTGGATAAGCAATTTGATTATATTACATTTCATAAAGAGATACTGCAGATTCAAATAAGCTTTTATAAAAATGCTAATATTTTAAATAACATTCAAGAAAAGAATCAACCTTTGTCACTTAGGAGACATTTCCAAGGGGATGTGAAATGTAACAAATTTAAGGAATGAAAACTTTTGATGCCTTTCATACAGTTGTTATATAAGAGCTCCATTTTGTTCTATAAATAGAAAAGAGAAACCTTGTTTCTTTGGTTTTTTTATCATACAAACATCTGAACTTAGAACATGTATCTATAATTTATAAAATGAATGCTTTGTGAATTAATAGTTACTAAGCTGAACCCACAACCTTCGTACACACAAAAGTGTTCCATGAACACATGGTTTAGTTAGTTTTTGTTCAGGAAGGACTTACATGCTTACATGGAGATCAACGTCTGTCATCTATTATGTCTGGATTAAACCTAGAAAAAAGAGGGGGGGGGAGTGTGTGTCTGTCTATATCTGCAAGGAAAGAAATGTCACTGACAGACTTTTAATTATTTCTTCAAATGATAATTTTATACTCTTTTATACATTTTCTGTCATTGTGGAATGCTAAAACTGCTACCGTTTATCTACAGAAGTACATCAAGACAGTAAATGTTCTTATACTTTTCCCAAAATGTGATTCAAATTTGACCTGCTGGAGGCAAAGGAAATTCTACCTGCTAAGTCTTTACTGGGTGTGACTTCTTGAAAAATGGCCATGCTAAGGTGAATCGTTAGCACACCATTTTCAAGATTCATTGACCAGAAATACTCACTTTAGCTATAGATGCTATGAATTTATTTTGCCATGTAACGCTCCTCACTAATACTGCACGACCCCTGCTATGCCAGTGATAAGTTTCTATTAAACTAGCACCAGTAATCATCCGGAACCAGGCACCAGTTCTTTGAGACTAACCACTCGGTATTAGCAGGACAATTGCAAACTCATTTTATTTCTGAGCTAAACTGGCACCAGAATCTGAAGCTACTTCTGTAGAGGTGAAAAGCTAGAAAGCTAATCTACCATACTGCTAACCCTAAAGGTTTAGCCAGTGCTGTATCACTGTGTGACATAATTCAAGGCTTTTTTTTTTTTTTTTGAAGTGTATAACCCTGGTGATGTAGATATTGACTTTAAAGATCTTCCTGGAAGAAAGTTTATTATATTATCTCTCCTCCATGTCAGAAAAGTACATACTGTGAAATTAAAGTATCACACCATTTCTCAGAAAAAGAAGGTAGTTTGTTCTCTAGCTTTATTGGGGGTAAAAATCTTTATCACAAAGCCATTTAAATGTGTTTTATAAATGTACGTGTTATGTTTGAAGACTGTGACCTGAAAAGACATACATATACGTGGTTATGCTCTTTGAAATATGTGTGTATATATAGTATTTTATGTATATGTGCTAGTATTTTCGACTCTCACAAAGATACTTAGGACTGACTGCTTCAGAAATTTGCATACTAAAGAGAAACATCAAGTATTTTTGGTTCTATTTACATAGAAGTACCTGACACTATAGATTCTGATGACAAGCAATGCCCACGAGACGTGCCTACATCCCTGGTTTTGTTCAGATCAGGTGTGCAGTTCCAGTTGCCCCCATTCTCTGTTTTTTGGTTTGCATCTTGGGGTGGTCTCAGAGCTATGAATTCTTTCCAAAGAAATGAACCTGGAAGAAGAGATCCAGGAGTGTGTTCAGCATGCTCCAGCCACTAATGAGTACTCATTAATTCATCAGGGGGCCAGCTTAAGCCTTCTGAAAAATGTGATGTAGGTATTGGGCTATCAGCACCTATGGTTTCACCTCCTAGGTCTCTCCTTTTGTGCTGTACTATTTGCTACCACAGGCAGTGCCAAAACAACCCAAAATCTATATACTTCAGACATCTTAAAAATTCTCATTATTTCTTGGTCCATAAACTATGCAGAGGCAGTTTGTCACAGGCATTTGAAAGCTGAAATTTGTGCTGTGTTTGTTGATTTAAAATGTGTATTCACATCAGATGGTAAGCTTCATATCCTGATTAACTGAGGATGGGAATGGAATATTTATGTTTATGAATTCACAGTTTGTTTCCACAAATATTCTCCAGTGGTCACTTAAAGTCCAAGGTTTTATATATTTCTGCCAAAAAGCAAGTTCTCTGTAATAGTCAAACACAAAAAGGTTCATGATTATAAGCAGTGTGAGAGAAATTAATCTTCTTAGAAATGGTTTTACATTCTTTGCCCAGGACTAATTTGGTCTGCGTGCTTTTTCAGCAACAGAAAACATAGCTTTTGACTGTTTAAATAAACACTTATAATGTGAAAATATTAATAACCACAGGAAAAGTGATCATTTTTACTTGAAAAATAAAATGTTAATGATGGCTGGAGCAGTCATTGTCCTTCTGCATAACAGCATGAGCTGTAGCCACACAATAAAACACCAAAAGACGAGACTTTTATCTTTTTTTTCTAACACAACACATTTTACATTATTGAAAATACTGTTTTTCAAAATGTCTGTTTCTATTTAAATTTATATGTCATTGTCCTCTTCCAAATACAGCTGTAAACTGTCTTATGTGGATTTTTCTATTAAGATACAAAAGGTGTTTAGATAAATGAATAAAAGAGGGAATGCAGAAGAAACTGTAACTGTCTGCTCCCATAAAAAAAGTTTCCAAATGTGCGCAAGCTTTGATGGATGCCACAAAAACACGGGCTCTTTAGGCCTGGCAAGGAATTATAGAAGTTGCAAACAACATTCATTATATGGATAAATTTTAATTTAATCTTAATTCTTAAACAAAATGTATTGCCAAAAGAGCAAAGACTTTGTCCTGCAGTTTTTTTCTACACAATGCTTTGTTGCTGGGTCTCTGCATAGGTACAGTAGCTCACCAGCAGAGTCACTTGCAGAACTGTGGTCTCTGCATTGCTTTAAAAAAAAAAAAAGTGATCTTTTTTGCCCAACTGTATCCAAGAGATTTAGATATTGAATGTCTCAGTTTATCAATGGTAAGCATAAAGTAGAACAATTACCAAGCTGTATCAAATCAGTCGTGTTAAGTTTGGCACCTTGTATTTTCCAGTGTTTAGACAAAAATTTTGTAACACCGTTTGCTTGTACCTGTCATGTGCCTGGTACAAAATACACACCTTAAGTTCTTGTGTAATGAATGAATATGTCCGTTACTCATACAGATATTTTTTGAATCTCATCTTTTATAGTTCTATTCAGAGCTTGCCTTTAAATAATACTTTCTGGAAGAAAGCTTTTTTGGACATTCCCACCAGTCATAAACGTCAGATTTCAAATCAGATATATCCCAACAAATACTTTCAGTTTCAATTCTGTCTGACAGTTACCTGGGAAAATAGTTGTCCTGTTTTCCTAATTTATAGAACAGAATTAAAATAACATTAGTCCTAGAATGCGTTATGCTTTTTCCAGGCTCTGGAGACAAGAGAACGGACTTGAGCTAATTTTTACACCTCCGGAGTAGATATTACACATTTGTAATCTTTCATATGTTTGAATTATACTTGACTATGCTGTAACATTGTACATGCCTTTATTGCCACAAATCACTGCAAATATTTAAGCGGGGAAAAAAAGCATGCACATTCATTTGTGCATATTCATATTAGCTTAATGATGCCAGTACAGGCATGATAAGGATAACAAAAGAGTGCTGTCACAGCGCTGTCAAACTGCTTAACACCAATGTCCATCCAGCTCCGTATCTACTTTCTTTTAGTAGCCAGTGTTTGATGCTTTGGGAGGGAGTACAAGAAACGCAGCAAGAACAGAGTGATCATTCTCCATCTACAAACTTTTATTTACCTTCCTGATCTGATGTTTGCATCCAGCTTTTGTAAGCCACCCTCCTGAATTTTTCTAATCCAGATCTAGCATCAGGATTCTTCAGGCCAGTAGCTCCATGCCTCCAATTTAGATTAATAATAATAGTAATAAAAAATATTAATATGTTTTTATCTAGAAGATCCTACTTTAGGCTCATAATCAGAATCTTTAGTATATACACATTTTTATATGTTTCATAAATAAAACTTTATAATCACAACACCAAAGGAATCTGATCCAGCCTTTTACTGCTGCAGTTCACTATGCAGAGCAAGGTCTTGTGTGCTCATGGTCCATCCACTTTGAATTGCAATCTATGTGGCACAGTGCAAACTCACCTTCAGTGCTGATACCTGAGCAATGACTGGAAGAACACAAACCATGAGCACCCTGGTGCCATCTTTGCTGAAGGGAGGAAATAGCTTTAAAAGAAGAGATTGGATTAAACAGCTAGCGTCATGCCTTGAGCTGCCACAGCAAGGTCTACCAAAGCTCACATATCCTTTCTACTGCTGATAAATGTGGTCAAAACAGCTGTTATTAGCTCTGGTTTGATAAGGTAACAAGATTACTATGCACACAGGTGATGTAGCATGAGATTTTTCTTTTACAGAAAATAGCAAGATTTTCTACATGAGTTCCAGAATTCATTATTCTTTTTGATACAGGAACAAAGTGTTATGCTTAAATGAATGAAAAATGGAGTGTGCGTTTCCACATGAGGTACTTGTTATTCATAATGTCAGGTGGATGCCATCCTGATCAGGCTGCAGAAAAGAAGAGGGGAGAATGGTGTGCAGATGCGTGGTTAAAACCACTTTATGGATGAGAGAGTACATTTTCAATTAGGTGGTGCTAGTAAGGAGGTTAAATTTCCCTGGAGTCAGGACAAGAAAGTCTCGTTTTGGAACTTAGTTTTTACTTTATATGGAGACTTCCAGCTGTATCGATAGCTCCTTCCTCCAATACTTTCTGAAGTGTGGACATATACAGAAGTCTAATGCATTTCTTCAGAAATGCAAAGAAAGTAGAACTCTCCTTAAAATTTAGCACTTTGAAATTTCTTTAAGCTCCTGCTCCTTCACAAAAGATATTGTTCCTATGAAACTGGCACTTAGTATAAAATATGGAAAAATGAAGCTTTTCCTTATAATCATTGCATATATATGGCATCATTTAAACTAGAGATGTTGCATTTGATCCCCTTTTCCTGTTATAAATGGAACTCAGAGGCCTAAGACAGGACTGTTGATCCTTCTCTGTAGACCAAGCAGCAAAATGATGAAAGTATTAACATACTGAGCCGTGCAATGATGAATACTCTTTGTTGACATGGCTTGCTATGCAAAGTGTTATTAATAAGAAGAGGATGGTGACCAGAAGACTGGCAGATACCAGTCACCCCTAGCAGACTGCACCAGTGTAAGAAAATGGGTGGCTTTTGAGGGCTTCTTAACCTTGAATTATTAAACCATTTCTTCATTTTGGTGAAGCAGCAAATTATTTCTTGACTATTTTTTGGGAACAAAGACCAAATCACATAAGGGACTTTGCAGCTTAAATAAATGCTGAGGGGACTGGCAACAGAGTTATTATATGAGCTCTTTGGCTATCTAGCTTAATACTAGTTCCGCAAAACAATTAAACCGCTAATTGTCAGTGGCTAGGGAATAGAACATTGTTATAATACTCCAGCTACAGAACAGAGATTATACTGCAGTGAATAGTGCAGTTATAAACACCAATCAAGTAAGAGAGTGAAAAATCTAGAGCCTGTCTTCTCATTTTTGAAATGCAGTAGGGTGCTCTACTGCCAGGAACAGTGACTGCAATGAGCTTTGGGACCAGCTCCAGGGAACTCAGCAGAGACCTCGCTGCCATGTTTCACCTCTGATTTCGGACTATCCCAGGGCAGTGATTTTAATTCTAGAGCTGTACTATTTTCGCCCTAAACTTATGTCCATCCAGGTGCAACGTCTGCTAAATAATACTATGAGATCAATCTATTTCTATTCTATTAATTAGCAACAGCTTTCCACTACTGATCTTTAGCACTGATGTTTTTCCCCAGACTGGAGGAATAAGATTGCTCCATTCTGCATGATTTCTGCAAAAGACATTTCTGGTTACACATAGGAAGCACCAGATTCTGTCACTCCTTAAGTATGTTCAGATTTGGCAATGAGAAGATCAATGTGGCCATTTTCAGAGCAATGTCATGTTTTAGTGAGAACCACATTGCCAGAACCTGACGAACATTTGCAGTATTTGGCATTAAGTTATAGGACAACATATACTTGGGAAAAAGAAAAAAGGAAGAAAATGCAGGGTAAACTTGGATATTAAATGATTAATGGAGCCACATGTTCCCATGTTATGTGTTACTTTCCTTGTGACCAGATCTTCTGGGACAAACAGTGGGAAAGGAAGTATAACACAGAACATGGCAGCGGAATGAGATCTTCAGTAGAATGTATTTGGAAACAAAACCAGAATACGCAAAGATGGATTTTCTATAATTTCTGTATGAAGGGCCAGTAAGGGTGCATTGTTCTTCAGACATTTTAGCAAATATACAATTCAGTTGTATATCTGGCCTAAATCCTTTTAACTGCAAATAACAAATAATTCTGCTCTGTCTACACATCATGACAGGAAAAAAGATGAGCTGGGGAACTTTTCTCCCTCAGTTTTGCTCTGAGGACCAGTCTAGGGCTTTTAGGGAACACTCGTCCCAAGGAAAAAGATAAGAAACAGTAGCCAGCCTGTGCTCTGCCTGCGAAACATCTCGCACATGTAGCACTAGCCATGCAGCGATAAGACTGATACCCTGTCCACAAAGTCTCCGTTTATATAACATGACAGAGAAATGACACTGTGCTCAGCTCGGGTGAATAAGGGGTCTCCAAGATCCTTTTGTGTACGCCTGACTTTCGCCTCTTTATTCTACTAGAGCTGGATGATGTTTTGAAAGCACAACCGCTGCAATGGTCAGGACAGCTTCGGCTTTCCCTGAAAACCCAGGTGCAGGCATTAGATAATATGTTATATGTTATCAGTTGATTTTAAGTTGCTGCAATATTGCTGATGAAAAGGTTATACATAAATGGTGATTCATAATGTCTGTCACAATAAACTGAAACAAATAAATATTCTCTCTGTTGCTATAGCTTCTACAAAATGATTAACCAAGTGACAGCTTTAAAAAATGTTTCTCTTAGATTTGGAACAAAAGAATTGCAGTATAATGTGCATTTTGCTGTGGGGGTAAAAACAGAATATAGTTTTATATCAGGGTTAACAAAAGCCAGACTGGAATGCTTGTGTAGGGCATTAAACACAAGACCTGAATGGATTTTGGGTAGTAGTATGCCTTCTTAACAGTTCAAAATGTGCATAACATGATAGACTGACTTTTAATAAAGAAGCAATACTTCTATTGTACTGTTTTATTTCTTCAAAGCTGGAAAATATTAGATATTAAAATATAAGTAGATTTGAGAAACAAGCAAATAATTTTAATTGAATTAAAGAAAGTACTTAAAAACACGTTAGGAAAAAAAGTGAAGAAGCAATGTTCAAATTGCTCACCACAGTAAGCAATATTAAGCAGTCAGAGACCTGATCTTTTCCTTCTTTTTGAATGATTGTGGTGAAACAAAGAACCTGGAAAGTCGAGATAAGTGGCCATCTGAAAATTTCCCAGATGTGTAAGTGCTGGACATTTTAAAATCCATCACAGCAAGGTGATCTTGGTGGCAGAAAAACTGTTCATGCTGAGACAATCTGCAGTATCCAAAGGCGCTATCTGCAAACAAGAGTAGTCAACTATTTATAGACAATGAGAAAGACATATTAACTATATTAAATGCAGCCTACTAGCAAGCAAGGGCTCTACTTCAGAGAGTCTTAACTGGCTTTGAGAGCTGGAAGGTAGCCTCCATCTGCACATCTACAGCTCCAGGAATCCAAAGAAATTCACTGGTAGATCTGCAACTCTGTTGCTGTCTTTTTAGTCTATGCTAAGTGACAGAGGAGGTCTGGAACATTGTCTTGGAAAACTGGTTACCAATCTAGCCAGTACAGGACGAGCAGTGTTTGGTAGACTTTGTTTTATATGTCTATACATAAAATTCCTCAGCTGACAGTTCCTAGCTGAAGAAAGGAAGGCGTCTTTAGAGTGCCATTTGTTCTTGTCTGATTTTTTTCCTAAGAATCGCTGGCAGATGAGTAGTATTGTATCTGCTGAGTGCCATAGTTATCAAAACAGTTTGCTCAATCTCCTATTGCTTTTTAGTCCTTATTGCTTTTTACTCCTTATTGCTTTTTACTTACAGTCTTTGGGATGGCATCCCAAAGTTCAGATAATCCACAGTGGGTTAACATTTGGGCAGAAGTATAGGCTACAAAAGATTATAAAATCAATCATGATCCGAATAATTTTAAAGAAATCAAAATGGCTGTATTTAGTTTACTTTGAGGATGAAGGAAATGGGGAAAGAGGAGGAGCAACCACTCTCTTCAGAAGCAGAGCCTTTTTTTCTCTCTTACTGATTTTTCCTTGGAAGAAAAAACAATTAACTGCTTCCAGTTCTTCTGAAGAAACAATCTATTTGTACTTGAAGAAATAGGTACTAAAATAGAGTTAAATTTTCAGGTTCAGAAATTAATCTTTTCAAATTTTGTTTAATTTTACAAATGTTTCACTTGACCTTCAAGGTCCACCTACTTCCCTGGATCTGTTCAATAATGTGCCCCATTTTGGCAGTACTGTGATTTCTTTAGTTTTTTAGCTGCCTTTTGTTCACACGGGGCTTTGATTGCATAGGTTTTTCATTTGAAGTGAAGATGTCTGTGTGTAATGGTTTTTATGTTGTTGGTAGTTCAGCACTCTTTTAATGTTTATGGTAAAGGTTGATTTCATTTTCATTTTGTTTTGTTTCTGGTGCAGTTACACACTCATTTTCAAGAAGGTCCAGTGATCTTTGTAGTTTTCTGTGTTTTCATGAGGATGTAGCAATGAATTTTCTGTTTGGTTAACTTTGATATACTTGGCCAGATTTTTATTTTGTGCCTTATAAATCTGAAAGTATTCCTTTGACTCAACATAGTTAAATATTTCAGCTTATGACAGTCCTACTGAGATCAGAATTTGATCAACTGTATCTTCCACGATTGGTATTTAAGTCCATTTGAACAAGGGAGAGGAAGAAAGAAATAATCACGTCATTAATAATAAATAGGCTTTATCACAGTAGGGACTATTCCATTAAGTGACTCCATAGAAATGAGAATTGTATAGTAGCCGAGGAAATGGTAAATCTTAAAGGATGTTCTGATTAGGTATGAATGGCGGTCCCAGTATCTCTTTCCACTATGACTGGTTATTAGAAAGAAAGTGGAATTTTTATTTTTTTCTCTGTGTAGATTCCTTATTGAATAATAATGCCATGAATGAGGTAAGGCTCAGTTGATTTGACTCAATGCACATTGTTGCATTAAGACTGTGTAAGTCTAAAATGTTTAACTGCTGTCTCTTAGGACATCCCTACTTTCTCCTCTTGTGTTATCGATATGGAAAGGTGCGTACACACCTGCACTAGCATGCCAAATAGCATGACTTCACAGGCAACACAATAGTTATGAGTGAGGTCAGAGCTGTCAGCATTTTCATTTTCAATCCTGAGTTCTCCATCACAGAAACATCACACTGAATTTCTAAACAGAAGGATCAAAACACAACATTTGGGAATTTGGTGACAGATATGCTTGGCACAACCAAAGAGCGATGTGGTTCTGGAGGTGCAGTGTTTTGAAAACTCTTGAGTTGGACCTTTGATTTGCGTTCTGTGTTCAGTCCTGACACATTATTTGGGGATCTGCTTGTGTGTAGTTTTTCTAGCACCTGTGCAGGAAAGTTTTAAATCAAATCAATGGTAGAATCTAAATTAAGTCTGTTTTTTGGCTAGATTCCTTTACGTAGTCTGTTGCAAAGCAAGTCTTTGCAACCATACGGTGAGTATTTGGGTATTCAAGGTCATGACTCACCAGGCTCGGCAAATAATGTGCAATCTGAGCAATAATTGGCATTTTAGAGGGAAAGACAGGAAAACCTTTTTCCTCCAATCTTCTCCTCTTTTATCCACTGAATTCCATTTTATAGATGTAAGTGCTTTTCAGAATTTAGGCAGACTGAAGTTTAAGTAAGGTCAACTTGTTCAGCTTTCCTCCTTAAATTCCTGGCAACACTTTATACTGTTAAAGGCACAATGAAGGGCTCTATTATTCCCTTGACAGGTAATTTTTATGCAGATGAATGGAAATTATGAGTTTGAACTAACGATGTTTTCTTTCATTTCTCCATTAGAGAATTTTCCTTCCATAAAATAGGCTAAGAACTGATCATTTTATGTATGCAAATTGTCATGATCTGGAGAGGTCAAGGTCATAGGCACAGAATAAGGTCCTTTATAGTACAGCTGCTACCCAGCTGCACTTCTTCACTTATTTGCTATGTAGTGGCTGCCCTAATGCTGTTCCTAAAAGCCACTACAAAGATGGAGAAGGAAAATAGGAGTGATACTCTGTTCTACTACAGACAAAAGATGAGGGAATCTCTAGAGCACTTAACTCCCTAACACACTTTGAAAATACTTTCCACTTGCTAAGGCAAGTCCCTTTGATGCTCACTAGCTGCAGCTCCTTCCTGAGGATGTAGGTGCCTCAGGGGTTTACACCAGGCTAAGCTGCCTGTTCTTTCTGTAGCTTCACCAGTGGGTTGGAACATTGCATCAACTTACATATTCTCATAGTGACTCTGTGTGTGTTTCATGCCCTCCCTTAGGTGAAACAAAATATTAGACTACCATTTCTTTTATAGATGATATGCAGAGACAGTTATTTGAAAAATGAACACTTGTGATCAGTATGTGGGTCGCAGATACATCTCAGTTATCATTTGAGTTTTCACATTTACACTCATTTTTCAAGATCTTGTTCTTTAGTTGTGAACATGTCAAACTCACGTATGAATGATACTATAGATAAGTATATTAGGATTGTATCAAATACAAAGATCATCTGAATTCTATAATACTGCTATTTAGACTGTGCTTTGTCAACTCATATGGTTTGCAATAGAAAAAATATGTTGTTCTCAGCTTCTATATAAAACCAGCCAATATTTAACTTCCTTAAAACATGTACTTTTATAGAAATATTTAGATTGAATATGCAATTTCACAATGGGCATGTTAAATAAATAAAGCGATCACTTGAGGAGTGTGTGGAAACTCTTTGTAAGACCTGTCCTATAAATGCTGTCAAGGAGGACATGTTTTATGAAATGCATGAATGATCTCAGCTTATAGTTATGCTTTAGACATCCTGGGAAAGAAGAATTCCAGCTACATAACTGTGGGAAGCCAAGGTTTAAGAAGATTTTAGAGACAGATATATCAGAAATTGAGGCAAGGGAACATCCCTTTAGAGCTATTGCAGATCTGCTCTTGGCCATTGAGTACATTCACTGGAAAAGCTGACTTAGTCTCTCTGGATTAATGAATCTGAGAAAAAATAGAATATAAATTGCTGCTTCTAGTCTCACATGTTATCTAAAGACGTATATTACCTTCCCTAACATCTATGGGCCACAGAAATGTTCTCTTATTAAGTGCACGCTGTGTATGGGTAGGGAAAGCAGCCACCTAAACTTGTTTAAATATCACTGTGCTTTTAACAAATGTAAAATTTAATTCAATTGAAAAAAAAAAAGTTCCTAAATTTGCCATAATTTTAAGCTCAGATGTTCTGCTCTTTCCATGAGTGTGCACATGCACACGTTCCAGAGCATTACCCGCCAGCAGGGCTACAAAATACCGGAAGCTGTGTCCCTCAGAGGAGACATTTTTCCTACTGTCCTGTCATCAGTTTTCTGGAGGTGATGCAGGCTCATTAAACACTGAGACTGAAACAGGTAAATAAATAAGTAAAAGTGTAATCCTGGAACACTTCTTTGACAGCAACCCTACAGATACAGTGCCAGAAAACAAATGCAATCAATCATTAATTACAAATTTTGCCGGACTTAATGGAATCTGGAAACAATGCTAAGGTGGACAGGGCATAATAAGTGGTGACGAATGTCAGGATAATGGGACAAATTTAGCTTTCAGACGTATCTACTGCACATTAACTCTGATTTGTCTTTAGATCATACAAAGAGGACAATTTCAGGCACTACAGGATGTGCCCAAATCTCATAAATCAATATACTGCCTACTGAGCTACGGTAGCTTTGCTGTTTTAGGTGAAGAACAGATTTACTCCTATATTAGCTGTGCATCCTTAAGAGCAAAGTTTTGCCAAGAAAGAGCCGAAGCTAGAAGTTTCTAAAATCCTGCAAAGTGCATGTGAATCAGTTCAGAAGGACGTGAACCTAGAATCATTCAGTGGTCACAGACCAGAAAGCTATACTGAATGAAGATCTTACAGGTTCTATTGATGTACATTTAATTTCTGGGTAGAGATTAATATCACTGTGTTTATCTCATAAAGCCATAAATTATTTTGAGTACTGGCTGTGTTAAAAAAATTTAAACTGTCCCTTTTCTTGTACAAAACCATTTGAAATGGTAATGGAAAGAGTTGCTCTAATTAGTGGTCTCTTGGATCAAAAGGTGAGACGAGTTAAAGATACATACAAATTACTCATTGCTAGTATGCAGAATAGTGTGGCAAATAGCATTTTTAAAGATAGAACTGGAGCATCATAGATCCATTGTTATGACTGACAGATGTTCATCATGATTTCTAATAACTTCAAATACAGTTCCTTTTAACCCATAATTGAATTTTTAATTTTTAATTCTTTTTTTTTTTTTTTTTAGAAATTGCTATGCCAGTCCTGCCTAAAGTAACTAGAAAACAGGATTAGTATTAGGGACTCATTTATTCAGATCCTTGGCTTTTTACATATGTTGATGGAGGTATGTCCACCCATTTGTGGGATCTTACGTTTTTAGGGGAAATAGTGCCATTTTAGTATTATATGTTCTCAAGAGAGAGAAATGAGAGTGGGAAAGAAAGAGTAGTAATTTATTCCTTTGCAATGAAGTCCTTGGTACCATCACTTGGGAAAATGCTAGTTTAAGGCAGGTGTGTTAAGGGTGTGTGTTGTGCGAGAATCCTCATGTTTTATTCTCCCATTACTTAAATGCGTGATGAAAGCTTTGTTACCTCATCCTTTGTAAATGACACACAGATGCTATCAAGCATATCCTCTATGCCTGTGCAGGTGGAGGGATTAGAGATAATCCCTGGTGTGATTTACCATTAATTCATTCAAGATTTTGAAAATGAGGTTAAATTCATTAAATTTCCTCCTGAGCTGGGTTACAGGCAAAGAAGGAATGTGGTAGCCTATGGAATGGTAAACTTTAACGTCTGGAGCACACACATATGTATTAAGGAAGTAGTTACATACTGGACCTGTTATAATGTGCTGGCTTTGCTCACAGAATGGTATGCATTTTATTTAATTCACATACATATAGAATCATAGAATAGTTTGGGTTGGAAGGGACCTTTAAAGGCCATCTAGTCCAGCCCCACCCTGCAGTGAGCCGGGACATCTTCACCAAATCAGGTTGCTCACAGTCCTGTCCAACCTGACCTTGAATGTTTCCAGGAATGGGGCATCTAACACCTCTCTGGACAACCTGCTCCAGTGTTTCACCACCCTCATTGTAAAAAATTTGTTGCTTATATCTAGTCCAAATCTGCCCTCTTATAGTTGAAAACCATTACCCCTTGTCCTATCGCAACAGGGCCTGCTAAAAAGGTTGTCCCCATCTTTCTTATAAGCCCCTTTTAAGTACTAGAAGGCTGCTATAAGCAGCCTTTCTTCATAGAAGAGCTGTTCCATCCTTTGGATCATTTTTGTGTCCCTCCTCTGGACCTGCTCCAACAGGTCCATGTCTTTCTTTGCTGAGGACCCCAGAGCTGAACACAACACTCCATGTGGGGTCTCACCAGAACAGAGTAGAAGGGACAAATCACCTCCCTCAACCTCTTGGCCACACTTCTTTTGGTGCAGCTCAGGCTATGGTTGGCTTTCTGGGCTGTGAGACCACATTTTGGCTCATGTCCAGCTCTTCGTCCACCAATACCCCCAAGTCCTTCTCCTCAGGGCGCCTCTCCATCCTTTCATCCCTCAGACTGTATCAATAACTGGGGTTGCCTCGATCCAGGTGCGGGACTTGGCCTTGTTGAACTGAATGAGATTCACATGGGCCCACTTTTCGAGCTTGTCCAGGTCCCTCCAGATGGCATGCTGTTTCTCAGGTGTGTCAGCTTGGTGTTGTCTGCAAACTTGCTGAGGATGCACCTAATCCCATTATCTGTGACATTGATAAAGATATTGATGAAGACTGTATCAGAGAGTGTAGTGATAGTACAAGAGGTAATGGTTTTAAACTAAAAGAGAGTAGATTTAGATTAGATATTAGAAAGAAATTCTTTACCGTGAGGTTCATGAGGCACTGGAACAGGTTGCCCAGAGAAGCTATGGGTGCCCCCTGCCTGGAAGTGTTGAAGGCCAGGGTGGATGAGGCTTTGGGCAACCTGGTCTACTGTCCCTGCCCACGACAGGGGGGTTGGAACTAGATGATCTTTGAGGTCTTTTCCAACCCAAACCATTCTATGACTCTGTGATATTAAACAGTACTGGTCCCAGTAAGGAACCTTGAGGGACACCATTTGTCACTGTTCTCCATCTGGATATTTTGCTGTTGACCACTACCTTTTGACCTTTTGGATGCGACCGTCCAACCAATTCCTTATCCGCGAAACAGTCCACCCATCAAATCCATATATCTCCAATTTAGAAAGAAGGATGCTGTGGGGGACCGTGTCAAAGACCTCGCAGAATTTCAAGTAGACAACATCTGTAGCTCAACATAAGTAATATGAAATATGAAGTACTTCATACAAGTAACATGAAAAGAACAAATGAACACCTTTTAAAAGAAGTGTAATAATCAAGAATTCATTCAGTAATAGCAAATCTTGTATGCCGATTTCTGTTTATTTCTTTGTCGTGGTTTTACCCCAGCCAGCGGGCTTCCAGCAAAAACCCAGAACACAGCCCCATAGTGGCTACTATGAAGAAAATCAACTCACTCTCAGCTGAAACCAGGACATTCATATAGTCAGCTCCATGATTTTTTGTAGAAACCAATTTTCTAAATGAATGTAACTGTGGTTATTAGCCAGGATCTATGTCACTGGGGAATTATATCTATCAATTTTGATGAAGTTTATGAACGGACTTTTTTGTTTTAGAAAAAAATATTTTAAAATCACTTTAAATGAATGCAGTAACCTAAAAAGAAATTGTACCTCACTTGCATCTTAATGAAGAACTGAAATCTCTGACTACTGAATTTCTGTTTAATTGATGGGTATCTGATTAACTTTCAGAGATACAGTGCAGTTGTTATGATTCTGAGTGCTTCTGGGTAGAGGATGCATGATATTCAGGTTCTGTTTAATGAATGTAGAAAAGTACATTGCTTAAAGCCTCCATAACTAAATAAAGGCTGGAGTACCTAGGGTATTTGTTTAAGAAGGAATAATTATGCCAATTTCTTCCTGTAGATCTTCCTAAAATTTACTCTTTGGCAATTTATTGTTTAGAAAGCTAAAGAGCAATTTTATGAATTCAGAATATTCACCCAGCGAACTGCTGCTCCTAACTGTTTTCCCCTAGGTAAAAATGTATTATCATTAATTTCATCTCCCTGTATCAGAGAGGGAAAATGTGTTTTATAGCTGTTAACCTGACTATTTCAATCTTTGTGTTCTGTGGTTTTTAGATACAACTACAGTGGGACGCTGGTTTTGATTGCTGGGAAGGGAAAGTAATAAATAATTTGGTGCTATCCTTCTTTTCCTCATTGCCTAAGTCAGCTTAAAAACTGTTAGAGGGTGACTCTGGCTAATGGCAACTAACGTGGTCCTTTGTTGATGCACAATTGCCCGTCAGTCTTCGTGCAGCATATGGCTGACTGCTGTTTCCAGAGAGTGGCAGGGGAGGTGATGTATGTACTAAAGCACGTATGCTGCATGACTCTCCCAGCTGGAGTGCATAATGCTGCTCCTCCGCTTTCCCTTTCCCATTCCCATCCCCTTTCCCTTCTTCCCCCCTTTTTCCCTTCCAGTAAGGCTCCACTTAGTATTTAAAATGTAAAAGTGCATTTTTGAACATTTAAAGTAACACTTAGGACTCATCATTTTGTATTCTTCAAAATTCAGTGTTTTCTTCATTTTCACTGAATTGGATCTGAAAGGTGTCAACCTTGATATGCTGAACATCAGAGAGGAGTAATTTTTTATGGTGTATCCTTGTTGCTGTCTTATGGGGTAGAGAAGCTGGTTCCTGCCTGCTTTGAACTCTGGTATTATGACAAAAATTAATTTCTCCACAGATGAAAGAAAATTTGTAATGTTAGTGTGAAAAACTTGTTTCAATAACTAGTGTTCAGGTGGAACATACATTTCTGACCAGGAATCACACAGAATATTAGAGGTTGGAAGGGACCTTGAAAGATCATCTAGTCCCATCCCTCTGCCAGGGCAGGGCCACCGAGAGCACATCACACAGGATCGTGTCCAGTCGGGTCTTGAATGTCTCCAGAGAAGGAGACTCCACAACCTCTCTGGGCAGCCTATCCCAGTGCTCTGTCACTCTCATAGTGAAAGGAAAAATAGGTCTAGAGTGATTTATATATAAACAAAAAGCTACAAATATGAAAAATGGAAACAGTGAGAAAGAATGAAAACTGACAGGAAATTCTTAATTCTAATGTTGATTTCAAAGCCAGGCTGGATGGGACTTTGGGCAGCCTGGTCTAGTGGAGGGTGTCCCTGCCCATGGCAGGGGAGTTGGAACTAGATGATCCTTGTGGTGCCTTCCAACCCAAACCGTTCTGTGATTATAGGAATCAAAAGTTAAAAGGGAATTCAAAACACTTGGAAGCTACAGGGGGAAAGAAAGTTTTAACAAGAATGTAAACTTCTATGTTACAGGATTTAACCAAATTCTAGCCTAAATTAGGAAGAACAAATTAATGAGTTTCTTGTCCCTTCTCGTAGAGGCCTATGCTGTTGAAAAGACAGGCTGTTGGTTTAGACAGCCTGCAAAACTACCCTGAGCACAAGTGTTACATCTATAATGTTCTTCAAATAAACAGATTAGGATGGAAATAAAAGCCAACAAACTGGGCAAAGAAATCAGATATAGGAAAAGTTACCTTGCTTTGCACTGAAATATTTTTGTCAGTCTGGGAGAGTGGTAACTTCAACTTCATATACAGGTGCAAAGCTCAAAGGAATCTGAACTTGCTCGACAATCTGATCCTTGAAGTTAATCTCTAAAAAAACCTTACTAATAAGTGCAGATAAAGACCAACAGGAAACCAGAACAATCTTCTGGCTTTAGTAGTTTGCTTTGCAGAATTTTTCCTTTGTAGCTGTCTCACAGCTGTCTGTGGTATCTCAGTCCTGGGGTTTAGCCTGAGGCTCTTTTGGAGGCAAGAATTCTAACCCATCTCTTGTCATATTAATCTTGGAGCAAAAGCAAAATTAAATTCCATATGTATATGTTTTAACCGCATTTATCAGTCATGAGGAGGAGGAATATGCCTGGGTGGCTCTGCCTGTGTTCTGAATCACTTAAGATCTTTTTCAAAAGAAAGATACTAAGAAGAGAAGGATTGTTTTGTGATTAAAGTCTAAGACTGATACAGTGGACCTTGCATAAGACCATAGTTCTCTAACACGTTTCCTACATAGGCTTAGGAAAACCATTACAGTTTCTGAGCTGTGTACAACTCAAGACAGACAGACAGACAGATAAACACACATGACTTAGGCGTGGAAATGATTTCTCCCTACTCTTTTATCCATCTTTCATAGCCTGAGTTAGGGTCTATATCTTTCAAGTGTCTGCACAGTACCTAGCAAAGCAGCCACTGGGATTGCTCAGTTCTTCTGTTTTATACCTGGAAATAAAGTAAACCCCAAATATTGAAAAAAAAAAAAAGAAAAAAAAAAAAAGGGAGTGGGGAAAGAGAGAGTAAGGTTAAGAACTCATTTGCTTGTCAGTCCGGCCTTAAAAAGAAGTAACACAAATGGGAGAATGAAAGGAGAAAAAGGGAATCTCATCTTTATTATCCTGTAAACAATCCGTGAAAATGCCAGCCAGTTTTCGCGGTATTTCATCTAGCTGTCAGCTGTCTAGGGCAAGGCCTCTTCTGGGAGAACTTTGCTGGAATTTGCTGTACTGGTTTGCTAGATGGAAAGTTCCTCCCATTGACAGTGCAGTTTATCATCTTTGCTTGTTTATCCAGCTAAAACTGAAACAAGGAAAAACAGTCTTAGTTACTACTTATATCTTTTTCTACTATTTCTGATGGAAAGTAATTATGTAAATCAAGTATTTGTGGGCAACTGGTTTTCATATGGGACACACCGAGAAAATTTGAAGCCAGAAACTCCTTCCCACCAGCCAGCTGATGGAGATACAGCTACGAAACACTGCCTGTACTGGTATGATTCTATATCAGCCTTGGTCTGTGGTAGTCCTGGGTCACTGCCTCAGTGAACAGTATCGACCCACCTGCTTTTGGTTGTCAATACTGCCAAGACTAGCATTAGCTCTGCTAAACCAAGACCTCTATCCTTGAAGCAAGGTCGGATTCTTTTATAAATACTATAAGACATAATACTGAGGAAGCACAAATAAAAGTGAGTGGCAGTTAATATATATCAAAAATGTTGATTAAAATTTTTATATATGCAGATAAAAAATATGTGCATATTTTATATAAGCATACATGCATTTAAATAAACTTTTTATAGAAACAAATCTACCTATTGTTTTGTCTGAGTAAAAGTAAACATCTAAACAAGAAACAACTTTCTAATTTCTGTGGGTTTTTTTTACTGAGATGCAGAAATCAAAAATATTAACTTACATAAGATATGCGTTTAGCTGTCAAGAAGTGAAAAAGAATTGATGTAATTTTCACCATCAACATCAGTCTTTTAAAAGTTTTTCCTTATGTATTACTGATATATCACCAAAGATGTAAACTTAAGGTGCTGACAACTGACTACATTTAATATAGATTTTCTGACACTGTAGTTCTGATAGAGCTCAGAAATTCTTAAATAAAACTCTCCTGAACTCTCCATGAACAAAGATAGCATTATGGACTAGTAGTTGGCTTTAGATCTTATGCATGGATATTTGCTGAAATATTCGGAAGCGGAAAAAACCCCCACATATTTAGTGCAACATACTGTACTCATCTCTACACAGTCCATTTTGAGGATAATCCCAGACAAGTCGTGACACGGTTTCTGTTGTTAATGTTATGCAAAAATAAAGCAAAGGCAGGATTTTTGTATTCATATAAAGGGGAAAAAAAAACAACCAACAAAACAAAAACCAAAGTGAAATTCTCATGAGAAGTAAGAAATTGGAGCATCGTCTTTATGTCTTTTTTTTTATGCACACATAGAGGTTGAGCATTGGATAATCAGGAAGACCGGAGGGAAAAATAGAGGGTTATTGTCAAAGAGAACCACAGCTATACCTTTTTCTTTGAAACAACCAACTCTGTGTTCTCTACTGGGTCTCCTGATGGAGGAATCAAATCTCCCTATTCTCTCAGACATTGTACCACCAGACTAGTAAGAACCACAATCAGTGAAAAAGGAAAAAGGTCATTAGGGATGAGCCCAAATACCGATAACTGGAAATGGGTTTGGGGGCAGGAAAACTGCTTAGTCAGTGTATATGTGTGAAAAAATGGGGAGAGAGTAAACAGTGCATGCAACCTCCATCTCTGGCTTGAATGAACATCAGTAAGGGGGTCTCTTAGGAGGCCATCTTTCATAGGTGTTTTCCTGGTATGTTCCTCTATTCCATCTCAAGGACCTTAGCTGTGTTAGCATTGATGTCTGCTTCTGCAGCTCAGGCGGTGCCAACCGCCTCAGGTCTTCCAGCTGGCTGTGTATTATTCCAGGCTGGTCACAGTGTTCCTCTCCTGTGGTTTTTGTTTAAACCACCTTCACCACCTCCACAGAGAGCACAGCTGTGAGGGTAACAAGTGATCGGCAGAGATACATTAATGGTAAACTACTAGGCTCACTGTAGAGACTGGAGACAGAGAAGCCCTTAAAAACAGTGCTGATATTTTAATTATAAACTAAGGATTTATAGAGATGGGTAGACAAATTTATTTCTACTCACCTGTAATTGAAAATGTAAATAGTAATTAGCTGGTGTTGATTTCCCAAAGGTAAGTGTTTGCCTACCTGTGATCCTGCATGTGGCCGATGCAGCTGGCAGGGAGAGAGGCAGGCTATGGCCGCAGGCAGCATACCAATGCGGTTGATCAGATGGTGCTCATTGGAGACTGGCCCAGAGGAAGCTTAATTAATTTTCTTAAAAACTATAAAGAGTAAGGCCAATGGGTGAAATTTCAGAGCCTTCAGTGAGTTTTGTTACTAGCCTTATTTATTCATAAAGCTGTTTTTAAGGGGTCTTCATGAATCACAGAATCATAGAATGGTTAGGATTGGAAGGGATCTTAAGGATCATCTGGTTCCAACCCCCCTGCCATGGGCAAGGATGCCACCTACTAGATCAGGGTGGCCAGTGCCCCATCCAACCTGACCTTGAACACTTCCAAGGATGGGGCATCCACAGCTTCTCTGGGCAACCTGTGCCAGTGCCTCACCACCCTCGCAGGGAAGAATTTCTTCGTAATGTCTAATCTAACTCTATCCTTTTTTAGTTTGAAACCATTGCCCTGGTCCTATCATTATCTACCCGAGTAAAGAGTCTCTCTCCATCCTTTTTATGAGACCCCTTTACGTATTGAAAGGCTGCAATTAGGTCTCCCTGGAGTCTTCTCTTCTCCAGGCTGAACATCCCCAGTTCTCTCAGCCTTTCTTCATGGTAGAGGTGCTCCAGCCCTCGGATCATGTTTGTGGCCCTCGTCTGGACTTGCTCCAACAGGTCCACATCTTTCTTGTGCTGTGGGCCCCAGAGCTGGATGCAGTACTGCAGGTGGGGAGTGGGTGAAGGTGGATGCTAGCCTGGTGGCTCAGGGCACCCCATTCAGCTCAGTAACCTATCTCCAGCAGCAAGCAGTGGTAGGTGCTGAAGAGCTTTCTCTCACAAGAACTGGCTGAGGCTGTGTGTTCCAGAGACATGCAGCACAGCTATGACCACTTAGTATTCAGCCATGGAGAGAGGATGACAGGATGACCACTGTCAGATATGCTCACTGTCTGATATGAAGTGGATTACTGTGGAGACCCCTATTTGTTTGTGGATGTTTAGGGAGAAACTCTGTGAATTACTTCCGGGGTGTCTTCTTAGCTAGAAGAGCGTAGGTCTTGTATTCAAATAGGAAAGCAATTTGAGAGATTATCATAATTTCAGCATTATTCAGACGTTACAAAATTCTAAAGAATTCAGCTAGCCCATGTTCTACACCTGCTGTTGTTTTCAGAAGGAAGAAATTACTGTTGTTGGTCTATAAAGCCTCCAGGTCTTTCAAAGCAAACATAATGCTAGTGCCATAAATCTGCAGTCAGTAGTCAGGACTGGTAGAACCATGGTTAGCTAATTCAGAAGAAAAGAGCAGATTATGTCAGGAAGTCTGTTGTCATATTTTCAGGCTCTTTCAGGACTCTATTGATGTGATTGAAGTTTTTTGGCATGACGGGGGAGTCAGGAAAGAGTGGAGTGACAGGTGCTACGGTATGATGGATTCTGGGCTCTGCTTGCATGGCTCATTTCACCGGCTGCAATACAGAGATCCTCAGACTTGCACACAGGTTACCCTTCAGGTTGTGCGGTTAGAAAATATGAGTAAGACTGGGTTAAATTGAGTTAGCAATAAAAAAATGAAACAACTTTGCTAGAGTTGAGCACACAAGTGTTACACAACCTTCTGCCTCTCTAGTGTTTAGCAGCTCTTTATTTGAAATTGTTTTATGCCCAAGGTTAAGATTCCATTTAAGGACAACAAAATGTGGAAAATATAAACTCTAGCCACAGGTGATTTGAGGATAAACTTCACTGCAAGAGCTAGGGTTTTTTTCCCACTTCACAGAAGCTAACCAACACTGCTTACTTTCCTTTCAGTTCTTTATAGAATATGCTGTGGTGGATCATATCGCATTTATGTAAGTAGTAGCACAGCAAAATGGTGATTCAACAATTAAAATTACGTAGAATACTATGCTATGATTCCACTGGATATATCTTATCCCAGACCATATAGAAATATGAATATCATGGTCCATAAATATTTATCTGGGGGAAAAATCCTGACAATAGAAGACTTTTTACTCTAGCAGACATGCATATCAAGATCAATCCCTGGAAAAATTTAGATACTGCAACTTTTATTTATTTATTCTGTAATAGAAGGGGTAATTAATCATTAGAATAATTTGTCCAGGGGATGTTCTGGTTTCTCTGTCACTTGGAGTTTTAAAATCAAGATTAGAATGTCAGACTAAAAGATTTGTTGTAATCAACCAGAGGGTTGATTGGACTTGATGCCACGATGAATAGGCAAAATCTCTGACTGTAATAAACAGGAAATTTGGCTAGAAGACCCTCTCTCTTCCTTTTGACCTTGCTACATTTGGCTTTATAGTATCAGTCAGAGCGAGCTTCTAAGGACTCAAGGGATACTTGAAAAGAGTTAAAGCTATGGACTAGAGGTCCTCTGAGATAAAAACTAGACAAAATGCTTGACAACATGCTCTGTCTGACAGTGGTCTGAGTGATGGGGTTGAACTAGACAATTTCCAGATGTCCCTTCCCACCTCAGCTATTCTGTGGTTCTGTAGTACAGTACTTCTTTTTTTTTTCCAAGCTCAAGTAATCTTTAACCCTTGGGACCAGCAGAACTCTGCCTATCCTCAAACAAAGTTGAACTGGGGATGCTGTAAAGGTCTTACTTTAACAAGGACCCTCAGGCTGTTCAGAGATGCTTACTGTTTTCCAGACTGCAGTTTGACAGCCGTGGTAAATAGCTTATGATGCCATGAAGTGGGCAGGCAAAATACACCTTCTGCTTATCTGAACATTTCTGTCACTTATTCATTGTTTAGCCTTTATTAGTTAAGACTTTAACTTCTCCTCCACCCTCAACAAGTGGATAAACACAGGAATAAACCTACTAGTAATGGTGGAACAGCTGAGAAGATGAGGAGGCAATGACAGAGGTCCCATCCAGCCCTGACAGAGACTTAATAAAGATCTTATCTGGTCAACTGATAGTGCTTCAGTTAGTTTGCAGGTTTGGGTACTGTCGCTAAGAGGCAGTAATTTTGTCTTGTCGCAGGGAGCTGCATGCGTCACAGGAGCAACGGCAGTTGTGCAGAACCTGTCACCAAGCTCTCAGACTGCTGTGTGGTGGTGTGTCTGGTGTAGTGCCCGCTGCGTGTTACAGCTGCGAATAACATATAGTCTAGCCAGTTGATGTTTAAAATGTATTGGAAGGCTCCATGAGACCAAAACAGGATGGACTTTATACCTAACTGCTCTCTAAAGCACTTGGATTCCTTGCTGGGGTGGGAGTCCCAGCAAGCAGCTGGAAGCAGGTTATTTCCCCACGGCAGCTATCTAGAGTGCTAGAATGGAAGTTGATTTAATTCTGCAGTGGTTTACTGAAGGCAGTCTCCAATGATATATTGGTTTCACAGCATTTCCTTTTCAGCACAGTCTCTCAGGTAACAGTTCTTTTAGATCTTCTAGGCTCCTTAAATAAAATATATCTTCTCTATAATTCTTCGCTGTCCCCTAAAAAGAGGTAGAAACAGGCATATGCCTGATGCAATACTTTTTTTACGCCACCGGTATCGTTACCAGGCAACCATCCCGCGCAGTTTTGGCAGAACACGAACTTCTTCAGTCACTAACCCTTCAAACACCTGAACCAAGATGTGCCAGGAAAAAAAGATCAGAGATGTAGGTGAAGCAATGCGGGAAAAAAGATTTTCAAAATCAACAAATGATTAAGGACTACTGTGATACATTAGCACTGTGGTTACCACACGTATTTTCCAAAATATTGCCACAAATGAGTGATGCTTACTTGCACCTGAAGTTTAATTATATCTATTGCTCAGGGAAGCAACCCAACCTCTCAGATTATAAGTAATCTCAATATTTTTATTATAGCAGGTTCAGTGCACTCCGTATGAAATCAGAAAAAGATTCACAGCTTCCATCCCCAACTAGAATAAAGAGAGAGATGAGAGACTTGTCAGGTCCAACCAAATTCTCTCCCAGGTAGTCATTTGTGTCAGCACAAAGCTGGCATAAAATTATCTTACCTTACAGTGGCATTACTGAAAGCTCTTCCTTTTCCCAGCCATTAGAATAAAATCTGTATACTTTGCTCAGCTTCTAGATTTGTGGCTGTCAGGCTTTTTGGCATCTATGCTGCTAAGTAGCTAAGCAAAGGTGAAGTATCAACAGCTTTAACTCTTTGCAACTCAGCTGGCTACAGTCATCTGCTGCAGACATCTGCTGGGGCCTTGTTGTAGGGTATACTCATATATGCCCAGTGGATTAAAGTAGGTGGCAAACAAAGTAGGTGGAGAAACAAATTATAATCCATGGGTGTAGATGCAGTCACATTCCTACTAGAGGACATGAACATCAGCCAAAATAAGCCAGTCAGGTAAGAAGTTTCAAATTGGGTTCCCACCACCTGAAAAGAGGCAATTTCCATCTAATCAGCCTTCCCTTTGCTTCTCTGCTGGTCAAAGGAGTTGACATTCTACAAGAACACAGCTTGGTTCCTCACATGAAAAGGTCTTATGGTCCATCAAACATCCTCTGAGTCCATAAATAGAAACAGGAGTAGGAAACCTTTGAAAATGTGAACATAACTATATATAATTACATTCATCAAGTTAAAAAAAAGAAGCGGTGGAAACAAGCAGGTAGATGATGAAGGTACTGGTACTCAAGGTCAACTATTTGCTTAGTACTGGTATCTGGTTTGCAAATGTAAGTGTTATAAAGTGCATCTATAAATTATAGCGTGCAGAATCTTGCATATACAGAGGCCAAGTTTGTCCTTTCACATGCAAATAAATATCCAAGAGCCAAGAACAACAGTGCCCGAGGTCCATTCGACAGCTATGTGATTGAATAAGGTTGACAGGTCCAGTCCCTCAGGTGCTATGGATGCAGCATTGAAAAGTGTTTGAAGACTTCATAGCACATTGAAAAAGCCAGGAGATTAACACTGGCCAAATGAATAACTCAAAGGCACAAATTT
Organism: Psophia crepitans; assembly: GCA_013399095.1. Taxonomy (NCBI): domain Eukaryota; kingdom Metazoa; phylum Chordata; class Aves; order Gruiformes; family Psophiidae; genus Psophia; species Psophia crepitans. The sequence goes on along the minus strand of VWZZ01004911.1, from coordinate 381,070 downwards.
CTCTTTCTCTTTGATATCTTGAAGCTGATTCAAAGTAAAAAGTTCCTAAAGAATAATCCTAGCTTCCAAAATAAATCAGTTCACAAAAAGACTTTTTTAATATGTTTATAAATCTTGCCCTTTGTGGTTTTTTGGGGTGAAGAAATCATTAAGTAACTAATTCTGTTTTGATCTTTTACACAGAATTTCTTTGGCCTTTCAGTAGAATCCAAAAGGGCAGGAAGAAAACTCTGTTCTTTCCTTCAGTATTTTCATGGTTCCAGGGCCTGTCTCCTGCCATTATGTATCACATCTTAATGTCTGATTTGCACTGGGTTTGTGGACCCTGGCTTTCTGAGACTTCGTTGCACCACTTTTTATTGTCTGTTAATAAGCATTCATGATTAAATCAATGGAACTGTACAAATAAACATGATCAAAATGAGTGTCCTGCTTTTTCAGGATCCTACACACAGCTGCAGGTTCACATAATCATAAAGGTACTGATGCGGATGTTTCCTGAAACTTTCTGTAGGACATCGCGGTTTCAGTGGGAATTAAGTACATAAGGCCAGGTTGGATGGGGCTTTGGGCAACCTGGTCTTGTGGAGGGTGTCCCTGCCCATGGCAGAGGGGGTGGAACTAGATGATCTTTGAGGTCCCTTCCAACCCAAACCATTCTAGGATTCTATAAGGCTTTCAATCTATACGCAACATATGTGTTCCCATTTTGTATTTAAAATCTTGCATATTTATGAATATCTTTTCCTGGTGATATGCCAGGGTGTCCTGTTGCCCAGGCAAACAAAACAAATGACAAATTGTCTAATTCTTTTTTATTTCCTTCTAGTACAAAAGAGATCATTACAGTCTGGCTTGTTCACATAACAGGGCTATAGATTTTGTCTCCAAATTCTATTCTGGGTGTACAATTTTAAAAATGATTCTTTAGGCAGAAATACCTGCTTCTAAGAGCTCTTCCTGTGGCATTAAAATTAATATCAGATGTTATTTAAAAACTGGACCACTGACAAATTTAGTGTTTCTTTGAAAAATTGTCTTGTTTTAAAATGATTTATGGTAGCACTGATGCCTGCTAATCTGGACACTGTGCTGTTCCTTCTCATTATTGCAAACAGGGACATAAAACTCAGCTAATAAAATGTTCTATTGCACAGATGAAATACTGCGAAAGTCCAGTCTTTCTTACCCTTACTCCTGGGTGTCTGTCAATCCTAAAACTGCACAGCATGCTTGCTTACCTTTGCTGTTAATTTTTTCTTTTTAAAAACAATTTGTTTTCCCCAAATTTGGATCAAATAACTTCTTTTTACCTTGTAGTTTTTACTAATTTCTCCTAATCCAGTATTAAAATATTGTAATGTACAATTATTCATTGCATTTTGTGGCTGTATGTAGAAGTAAAATTTTAAGACCTAATAAAAATCCTTCTGAAGATAAAAGGAACCCGATTAGAATATTGGGCTCCAGTGACAGAAGGAATTTACACATTGGTAATTTCTAATTTTTGAGTTTACTTGGTACCTGCATGACTTTATCTTTGCATGGCATAGGGTGAGTATGCGTGGGGATTATATTTATTCTGAAGTATCTGAATTAAACTCTTTCCTGCCAATTACCATCAATGTGAAAAAAATAGTCCTTCTCTGCTCTGTGAGAGAACAAATTTCACAGGTAGATAAAAGTAATTTTTCCTGACTTTAGTATACAGAAAGCACTAATGTTATTGTAGTATTCAGAGTTCCTAATGAAATTAGGTCTGTGTTATACTGCTGCATAAACACATGCATATTACTAATCAGAAGTTCTTTTAAAATTGAAAACATTTTTCCATTTACCTATTATAGGAAAAAATATTATTATTATTATTATTATTATTATTATTATTATTATTACTATTACTATTATCATCATCATCATCATCATCATCATTATCATTATTATCATTATTATCATTATTATTTTCACAATCTTTGTCAAAATTGTGTGCAGTCACTATACATATGGATATAAGCTTTGGTCAGAGTAACAAGGATTCGCTTACTTTCCAGAGGGCAGACTTTGGACTGTTTAGGAGACTGGCTGACAGAGTCACTTGGGAGGAATCATGAAGGGCAAAGGGCTCCAAGAAGACTGGACATTCTTCAAGAAGGAAATCTTAAAGTNNNNAAGAAGGAAATCTTAAAGTCACAGGAGCAGGTTCTGCTGAAAGATGGGCTGGCAGGGAAGACCATCCTGGCTGAAAAGAGAACTTTGGCTGGAACTTGGGGAAAAAAGAGTTTATGACCCTTGGAGAAAGGGGCAGCCACTCAGGAGGATTACAAGGGTACTGAGGAAGCTGCCAGAAGTGCTCACCAAGCAATTTTCAATCATCTACCAGCAGTTCTGGCTAACTGGGGAGGTCCCAGTTGACTGGAGGTTAGCAAATGTGACACCCATCTACAAGGTGGGTTGGGAAGATGATCTGGGGAACTACAGGCCTGTCAGTCTGACCTTGGTGCCTGGAAAGGTTATGAAGCAGATCACTTTGAGTGCCATCCCATGACACATATAGGACAACGAAGTGATCAGGCCCAGTCAGCATAGGTTTATGAAAGGCAGGTCCTGCTTGACCACCCTGATCCTTCTATGGCAAGGTGACCTGTTTAGTGTATGAGAGAAAGGCTGTGGATGTTGTCTATCTTGAATTTAGTAGAGCTTTTGACACCATTTCCCACAGCATTCTCCTGGAAAAACTGGCGGCTCATGGCTTGGAGAGGCGTACTCTTTGCTGGGTAAAAAACTGGCTGTATGGCCGGGCTCTAAGTATTGTGGTGAATGGACTTAAATCCAGTTGGCGGCCAGTCACAAACGGTGTTCCCCAGGGCTCCGTACTGGGGCCAGTCTTGTTTAATATCTTTGTCAGTGATCTGGATGAGGGGATTGAGTGCACTCTCAGTAAGTTTGCAGGCGACACCAAGTTTGGAAGAAGTGTTGATCTGTCCAAGGGTAGGAAGGCTCTACAGAGGGATCTGGACAGGCTGGATCAATGGGCTGAGGCCAGCTGTATGAGACCCAAGAAGGCCACGTGCGGGGTCCTACACTTGGGTCACAACAACCCTAGACAATGCTACATGCTTGGGGCAGAGTGGCTGGAAAGCTGCCTGGAGGAGAAGGACCTGAGGGTGTTGGTCAACAGCCGGCTGAACATAAGCCAGCAGTGTGTCCAGGTGGCCAAGAAGGCCGACAGCATCCTGGCTTGTATCAGGAACAGTGTGGCCAGCAGGACTGGAAAAGTGATCGTCCTCCTGTACTCGACGCTGGTAAGGCTGCACCTCGAGTCCTGTGTTCAGTTTTGGGACCCTCACTACAAGAAGGACATTGAGGTGCTGGAGCATGTCCAGAGAAGGGCAATGAAGCTGGTGAAGCTCCTCTTATGAGGTGCGGCTGAGGGAACTCAGGTTGTTTAGCCTGGAGTAAAGGAGGTTGAGAGGAGACCTGATTGCTCTCTACAACTACCTGAAAAGAGGTTGCGGTGAGGTGGATACTGGTCTCTTCTCCCAAGTAACAAGTGATAGGACAAGAGGAAACAGCCTAAAGTTTGCACCAGGGGAGGTTTAGATTGGATATTAGGAAAAATTTCTTCACCAGAAGAGTGTTCAGGCGTTGGAACGACTCCCCAGGGAGGTGGTTGAAGCACCATTCCTGGAGGTATTTAATAAAAGACTTGTAGATGTGGTGCTTAGGGACATGTTTTAGTGGTGGACTTGGCAGTGTCAGGTTAACGGTTGAACTTTATGATCTTAAAGGTCTTTTCCAAGCAAAACAATTCTATGATTCTGTGATTCTATTGGTATAGAGTTCCTCTCCAGTTCAGTTGGATGAGTCCAGCAATGGTGTCAGAGCTTTCCCCGCTGATGAGGACACCACTTACATCAGTCTCCAACTTTTCCTGTGAAACTGTGTATTTAACATTATTTCTCCTGGGAATTAAATGCAAAAAAAACCCCATTACCACGGAACATCAGTGTCCACTCAGCACTGTTTTGCCATCCAGCATCTTAGCTCTTTTTGTGGATAATAGGAAGGTAATCTGATATATCACTTTCTGTTTCCTTTTAGGATACATGCTTTACAGCTTGTCAAGTATAATAAAGATATGACATGTGCAATAATCTTTTCTTTCTTTGTGAATAAAAATGTGTTATAATAAAATAGGCTGGAAAAGTTCCATCAACCAGAACATTTTCATAAGTAACTTACTTAATTTTAAAAAGAAAGAAGTGGAGGAGGAGAAAATGTCAGTTTGTCTTCGAAACCAGGAACGTGCAAGGTCTTATGACAGATTTTTTTTTATATACATAATTTAAAGCAGCAATACATCAGTTAATAAATTCATCATTTATCTAATTTGTATCCTAGTTTTCTTAATTAATTTGTGAGCTTTCTGTGACACGCACAGTTCTATAAATTGCATTAAAACATGGTTAACTCTGCAAGTATCAATCACCTGTCAAGAAAAGCAAAACAAGCTTCCTAGAGAGCTCCATCTCTAGAGAGTCTATATTCTGCACAACTTTCATCTTCCAGCAAAGCTCAGATTAAGATAAAATACAAGTCTGTCACTTTAAACAATGAGGGAAGCTTATTTGTGTATTTTTCAAGCATGCACTTCTATACTGTCTTGTTTCACCACAGGAGATTTTATCAATATATGATGTATTACCTGCTTGTGCCCAATTTTGATTAAATTATAATGATAAAGAGAAAAAAACACAGACTACTAATGTTTTAGAGGCTTCTTACTTGCAAATATGATGGGAAAAAAACCAACCTCCTGCCTTCCTGTGAGTTAACCTGGAGATGAAGAAATTTATCCTCTTGAGAAGCACTAACCTGTATGCATACTCTGATACTTGACTTTCTACTTTATATCAGATCATTAATCATGGGAATCCTGTAGCTTGTCTTCTCCTTATTAATTAAACTGCTTCTCTCTCCTTCTGTTCTTTCCAATACTCCTCTTGCTGTCTCTGCTTTCTATTACGACTCTGAATCTTTAGGTACTTGCATAGGAGAATTACCAAAAAGATTAAAAATAAATAGAGATAGAAGTGCCCTGCATTTCTGAAAGTTATCTTTATTATTATGCTTGCAAGCATAATTCATGAATGTTTTTAGCTTTGAAACTGGCTAGAATAAGTGCTTGTTAGCATCTCAAAATATAAATTTAAAAATAATTATCATTGGTGAGGAAAGAAAATTACTTTGATATATAAATATTAAAATGGGAAAAATATCAACCCATGCTATATTCTCTAAAAGAAAATAATGTAACTTCATGGTTGCTTAAAATGCCATAATACTATATGAAGTTTCAATGACACAAAGTTGACATCCAACTGGATTTCTCAGCAGGCTCATCATCCTTCGTATAGTTATCAAACAAAACATTTCGTATGAAAACATGTGCATGTATAATTACAGGAGCACCTTAAGCACTCTGATTCACTTGTATCTCAAAGAAGCAGTATGGTTCAGTGGGTATGACACTAAATTGGTTATTATGAGAACTGGGTAATTTTCTCAGCTTTGATTGCAGTGAGTTTTAGACACTTCATGTCTGAGGTTATTCGTTCGTAAAATCAGTTTAATAATGCCTGTCCCCACTCACATATCTGTGATGGAAGACTTTTAACTACGGTGTCTTCAAATGTTGTGGAGGAGTACAGATTTGTTGGAAACAGGAAGACTTTTAAGGAGGACAATACTGAAACAGACTGATCTTTTTAGGTTTTTGGCTCAACAGAATTAATTTTCTAACTGAAAGTACTCCCAGCTGTCATTATCTGAAGTTTTTCAGCATTTGCTACTCCTTAAAATAATATAATTTCCTAGTAAGGATTGTGGTGAATGTGAATTTCCCTTGTCTGCTACATATTCTCTTCTGCAGGGACACGACTAGATTCTTACAGTATCTGCAAGAGTGGCCAGTCATACACAATATAGTAAAAAATACAGTAGCAAAGTGGTTTCAAGAAGGATATAAACTAGCAATAAAAATAAAAAATGATTAAGTAGAGAGTACTGCCAGGAGTAATCATCAAAAAAGTGTATGGATGGAGTGTTCAAAGTATATAGAGGTCATGTTGGCTTAATGTTTTATTATCTGGCTTGAAAGAAGAAGATGGTTTCATTGGTGAAAATATGACTTTTGCCTCCCTGTTACCAAACTAAAAATTGGTTTTTTTGGAATTAATTTAAATTATGTATCATAAATCAGAGGGCCATCACTTATAATCAACCCTGCAAACAGGTAGTAGTCGACTGCCAGCTGTAATACTAATTACACAGTTACTTTTGCAGAAATGTGTCTCTTCACAGGCCTGGATTGATCCTTTTTCCTGATGTCCTATTTAGGGATGAGTTGTGTCAGCTGTCTGTTCAGGTCAGGTGGACACAGCTTGTCTATCAGGACTTCCATGTGGGAGAGAACAACTCTCCTAAACCATGCACAAAAGTGTACACATTCACTGTGGCAAGAAATTTTCCCCTAAAAATAATCTCTGAACCTCACCAGGTCAGTGTGAAGTGTCACTTGGTTAGCAACAGCCTGAGCATTATGCCCTGAAATTAAAAATTGTTATTTGCTTTGAGACTCTTCAGTAGGGTTACTGCTTGGTAATTATAATAGAAAATACGAACTGGTCTACAATCCACTGGTATACAATGCCTCCTATGAAATGTATCGATCATTATCTAGAAACCTTTACCAATACTCAAATTCTTTAAATGCAGAAGCAACACTCAGTCTTCTGTAGCCTTGAAGCAAGTATTGTGTTGACCTAAGGAGAAGTGCTTCAAAGGGAGCAGAAGGGTTTTTCATAGCAGTCATGCTGTATTTCAGGTCTATAGCAGCAGATCTCTGCCTGCCTACTGAGGTCCTGCCATCTCTGCAAAGGTGGCCAATTAGTATCAGTTAGGTGATACACATCTCACACTCAAAGAATGAAAAAGATCAGCTCATTTTCAGTAAGTCGTCAAACATTCACGAGCAGATACTAAACTTCACTCATCACCGAGACAGAACGGATCCACAACGACACAGCTGCTCACAGCAGGTGCCTTTGCCACCCAGTGAAACACTGCAGGACTTCGGGGTGCAGGGACCCCTGCGGCCCCTGGCTCACCGCTGCATACAGCTGAGCTGTGCTCCGGAGCCTGGCCACAGCCACCACCTCAGCAGTGGCACCGCCACGGGCAGGCCCGATGGCGCACAACCTGCTCCCCGCTAGCAAGCCCTTCCTTTGTGCAGCGCCTGTAAGGCACTGATAGGGCTATACTACGCTTCACAGCTCCTCAAACATAAATCCTCCCTGGGGCTCTGAGGAGGAAAAGGAGGCGGCGGAATGACGGCATGATAAGGAAATATGCAACGCCAGAGGTGCCTTGGAATGATATGAAGTGCTTTGATTCGTTTTTTCTGAAGATGAAAGAAACAGAAGTTCAATATAACCAATAATTTAGTGTAAATTACTTTCCAATTGTTTTAGTTTCACTCAGCTCAACATGTTAGTTATTTTCCTCTCCTTCCTCTTGGATGTTTCAGCTATTTTCAAGAGATAAAAGATGTTTCACTCCAAAGAAACAGAGGAAGCTTTTTTATTATTATTATTTTGAACAGCAGATAAGAGAAGTCCCTGAAAATAATTCCAGAGCCAGACTGCCTTGAAATCTGTGTGACAGAAGACATGAAATGACTTTATCAGAAAGTCTTCGTGAATCACAGTGTCTGTCTGCTGCTAGATTGAGAAAAAACAGAGATAGCAATTAACATTTTAAAAAGCTGCCTGTTTCCTCCTTACAGTTTAAGGAGTTCTGAAGAAGTGTATTACGAGGGCCAGGATTTTAGCTTCGGTTATAATCTGGATTTTTGCAGTGCTGCATTTCAGTTAGAGATGGTGGATGTTATTGCTTAGGACTCTGTACAAATACAAGGTTGTTCTGTCAATCCTTCTTTAAGGATTGTTGCTGGGTTTTTTGCTGTGTTTGGTAAAACTGCAAAAAGATGAAACTTAGCGTCAGGAAAAAAAATGTTAGAATAAAAAACCTAGAAGTTAAATTTTGGAAAGTGACAATTTAATGAAAAAGAGAATGTTTTTCAGTTTATATTTAGAGACTGTAACAATATTTGTGCACAGATTTTGTAGAAGATATGGACACAATAAAGGATGATTTTCTGGCTTTGTAGTTTGAAATATGCCATTTCCAATGACTTAAAGACTTCCTTCATGAGGTAAAGCAGAAAGATGTAATTAACCACTAAGAAAAAATATGTACCAATGATTTTTTAAAAAAAACCTAAACAAATAAACGTCTATTAATACTTTATTCAAATAAAATGAAACATCAGGAAAAAAATAGGAAATATTTCTGTCTGCTGTTTTGGTAGCCTTCAAAGTATTCTCCTCCTTAATTTTTCTGAAAACTTCTCTGATGTTAAAATTCACCTTTTGAGGGGTGATACAGCTAGAGAGAAGCTGTTAGACACTATCTTTCAGAAGGAATCATTACTATGAGGTGACTGTCTCGCCATTTGAATTCACAATGCCGACACTTGGAAAGAAAACGGCCAGATGCGGCAAAAGGGCCCCAGGTGACGAGCACAGCGACTGAGGTCTGAACACCACACGGATTCCAGTCAAGTGGGCTGAGATGTGTCTTCAGAAGGAGTCCAGCATATTCAGAAGGAGAGCATGAGGAAAGGGAGCTCCCTGTCAGCACGGTGCCCTGCCGGTGGCACGCCAGGGAGCGTGTGGGGAGGCAAGTGCTGGTGCCTGTGGGGGTGGTAGTGGCAAGTGAGGAGGAAGGATTTGTAACACTAAACAGGGCTGTGTACATGGAAAATGGTGGTGCTGTATTATGCTGCCTGTAGGTTAGTGTCATGGTACAGGGAAGTGTAACCTGAAGGAACAGCCTCTACAAGTGAAGCGAGGACTATGCAGATCCACGAAAGGTCAGGTGTGGGCAGAAAGAGGCAGTGAATGAAATGCCTCTTTGGAACTGAACAAAAATACATCTTACTCAGAAATAAAGACTTGCTGGACACCATTTAATGGTGCAGATAGCTGGATATGTTTCTTATTAGTACAATGTAATAGACTGTTACAGGACAATTTTCTATACATAAAAAAGGGACGACAAGAAATACATATTCCCTTAAGAGTTATAAAATGAGGAGCACAGTGAAGAGACTGAGTACTTATTTTCCAGCAGGGAAGTAAATTTGAGTCAATGGCCTTTACTCATAATTTTTATAACTGTAATAAATATTTCTACTGTAAATTATGATTATGGAGCTCATCTTTAAGGATTCCAAACACCAAATACTGAAAATGGGAATAGGTATGAGATCATCTACATCTACTTTTGATGTTATATGAAAAAAAAGTTTTATATTAAGATAAAAAGAAAATAATGTTTTTTGCAAACTCACAGCAAACAAGACAGCATGCAGAGTGGTTTCCTTAACAACTGCAACATGTAAACATCTCTCAGCTGATAACTGGAAAGAAATGGTCCCTCCCTCCTCCACTCTGTGATGGGCATGAGCTGCATCTATGTGGGGGTTTAACCCAGCAGGCAGCTAAAACAACCATACGTTTGTTCACTCCCTCCCACCCAGTAGGATGGTGGAGAGAATCAAAAAAAGAGGTAAAACTCATTGGTTGAGGTACAGACAGGTTGGTAGGGCAGAAAAGGAAGATGATGGTGATATGATGCACAGCACAATTGCTCGTCATCCAAAGCTGATGCTCAGGTAGTTTCTGAGCTGCACCGCCTCCCAGCCAACCCCCACTTATATACTGGGCATGACATAATATGATACGGAATATCCCTGTGGCCAGTTTGGGTCAGCTGTCCTGGCTGAGTCCCCTCCCAGGTTCTGGGGTGCCCCCCACCTTGTTGGTGAGAAGTGTGAGAAGCTGAAAAGTCCTTGGCTACTTAGCAACAATTAAAATATCAGTGTGTTATCAACATTATTCTCGTCCTAAATCCAAAACCCAGCACTAACCAGCTGCTAGGAGAAAAACTAACTCTATCCCTGCTGAAACCAGGACAATCTGTTAGTTTAAATTGATGATTGAATACATCAAGTGAGTATTTTAGAAAGAAAATGAAAACCTGGACTTGGCAGAGAAATGGTGAACTTAAAGCCAAGTCCCTGTCGTGTACACAGCAGTGCAGTGAGAATCCAGGCCTCGGAATTTCAGCTGAATGAATGACAAAATCAGGGAATGATTCAGTAAAGTTCACTTCATTTGTGTGTGTGTATTCCCTAGAGGAATTAGAAGTGTTATCACTTGAGAATAACACTAATTCATGATAAAGTTCTGGCCAGAAATGTATCTATATTTAGTTCCCAAATGAAAAATTGCATCAGAATACAGGTAAGGAGATGGAGTTTCCTGAACTGATAGCAGTGAAAACTCCCAAGCATTTGTTCTCAGAACATTGAAAGAAGCTGAAGGAAACTAAGCTCATACAAAAGCAGGAGCTTTAAGCATTGCTTGGGAAACTTGGAGGAAGAGAGTATAATTACATTTCATGAATATCTATTCAGGAATACTTATTTCAGTACAGGTCATTGTTCTGGGTTTGGCTCGAACAGAGTTAATTTCACTGGAAGCTGGGATGGGACACAGCCAGGGCAGGTGACCCATACTAGCCAAAGGAGGTATTCCATACCATGGGGCATCATGCTCAGCATAGGGAAGGGAGCTGGTTGGGAAGAAGCAGTACCTCTCGAGGCGGCACAGCTCCGGGACGGTCCGGCTTCGGAACAGGTCTGAGCATGTGGTCCGAGCTGTATGGTATTGTGTATCATCAGTACTGTTGCTGTTTTTCACTCCCTTTGCTGTCCTAGTAGAACTGTCATCTGTCATTATCACAGTTCAGGGGAGTCTGGGTTTTTTTCTTCCCCTTTCTCCCTCCCCACTGGGGGAGGAAGATGAACGGCTGTGTGGTGCTCTATTGCCGGCTGGGATAAAACCACAACAGTCATAAAGCACAATTAAAATGCTGGAACCATAAATGAGGATTTTGGCAGCAGCCAGACTGCCAAATCAAGACTTTGGTCTTGATTTTCGCATTGGCAGTAGTACATTTGCTGTCAGCCACCAGAAAAAAACAGTCCAGTAAACTTGTACTGTTCTGCTTGCATCTCTCTAAAGGAGTGTAAAGACTGTGCAGTACCTCCAGGATCTTTTCCTAATGATCTTCTTCTGACAGCTAAGGAAGACAGCAAACAATGAAAAGCTCCGTTAGAGGTAAGGTACTACATGCACTCTTGAGACGGAAAAAACAAAGACCAAATTATGCTTTACTAGCACAGAAAACTGAAGTTAACTGTGAGAATGAATCTTTGCTGCAGAAATTCAAGCAATAACAAGAAGTTCACTAGGAAGGCCACTAACAGTGTACCATCAAGATGCAGTAATGAAAGCATGGAAAACTAAGTCATTTCCTCGGGCCAGCTGGCCACAAAATGGAAGTGTTGGATAAGACTTACATGGGAGCTATGCCAGAAGCAGCACCTGCCATCCATGCTAATTTGCTACAGATCCCTAGAAACAACAGCAATTTGACTATACAAAGAAACAAATGAAAATAATAAAGAAAATAATCAGATGTACTTAGTTGTGGCTGAGGTCTATTCCCCATAGCCAGAAGTGGTGCCTGTAATAGAAACCTCTGCTATGAAAACATTTAAAACCCAGTGAACCATACTTGCTACTTACAGGTTGCAAAACTCCGTATAACACTGGAGATCTACTGTCTATCATTCAGTGTTGTATGAGCTGGGGGAGTGTTTTGGGAAAATACTGACAGGAGCTCTGGTCAAAACTGAGACAAGACATTTTAATCAAAATGACCTGTTTCTGCATAAATTTGCTCTGCAGACAGTGTCAGTGGTATTGCTTTTAAAATGCCAGCTGTAGACTAGATTTAATTACTAAGACCTGGGTAACCTAGAGTGCTGGAGTATGAACAAGTAGGAAATAAAATCTGTGAATGCTGATAGAATCGTAATATACATTTGGTAGGAATTCCTGCATAAGGCAGGCAGTGCTGATATACCATTACAGAGGAAGAACAGAGTGGAGGAAATAGCTGTTAAAGCACATAGTGTTACTTGTAATCTATTTAGCAGAGATCAAAGGGGAAGATAATGAAGAGTGGTGTTGATCAATTGCAATCAGATGGAGATTTGCAGAGGTTACAAGATGAGGCTTCCATGGCTGGTAAGAGATGTTACAGCTTTTGTTCGCTTATGGAGCAGGAAGAAAAGGTGGTATCAGAAAATGATCAACAAGAAGGAAGAAACAAAGCAATGCTTCAGGGAATTGTTTTCATAGTTGCATTCAAGAATCAGAAGAAAAAAAAAACCCCAACAAAAAAACCAACCCACAACTGAAGACTCACTTCATCATGAATAACACCAGCCAAAGAGAATTTTCCAACTTACATTAAAGCTGCACTTTTATTGCAGTTTTTTGATTTGTTCTTTTTCAGTCGTTTCCTATTCTCTGTGACTGCAAGCACACATATCTGTTGCCTATAATAAATTCTGAATTCTTTTGCCAGTTTAAATCAGATTTGCCAAGGGAATACAAGTTTCGTATGTGGTGCATTCCTATGACAGAGTGAAAACAGCCAGACAGCTATGAATCTATTAATATGTCCTGTGGAAAAGGCTGCAGTCTGAACCCACTGCTTTTTAGGTAGCCCTGATTCTACATTAGTGTTTGTGCAAGAGTCACAAAGTCAATAAAACTGGACTGCCTTTATTGCTGCCTACTGAACGGCTTGAAGGAAGATGTTGCTTGAACTGGGAATATGCATCAGGGGAACAAGCCATACTGCAGTTTTTAAGGTGTATATATTTGCTTATTCTTGCTTGTAAGCTTGAGGGCCATGAGAAAGCATGAGGTTGAGGCTGAGTTTTCCCATTTTTAGCTTCAGATTTAAGCTTCTTGAAACAAAGTGGGTTACATTCTGTTAGTACTGTCTTTGTGATCTCTTGTGATCTCGTTTCTGCAGAGTTTAATAGTACCATTTACTATTTAATATTCTAGCCACATTCTTTGTTGGCAGTTTTCCATTTTGTAAAGTGTATTGAGTATTCAGGTAGATAAAGTACCCTTTTCCTTCATTGTTCTCCACTTCTATGTTCAAATAGAAATATTTAACCTTTTAAAATCTTATTGTAAGCTTGCACTATGTGAAGACGACACTCAAAGCAATCCCCACTCCCCAAATACTAACAACTCATATCAGTAGTGTTTTATTGCTGGAATCTATGCAGAAGAGCAAGTGATAATGTCATGTTCATCTTGTGTACTTAATGGCAAGATACAGGGTACTGTTATTGCTTTGACTGGGGTATTTTAGTCCTCAGCTAAACCATATTCCTCCTCTACCTGGGAAGCAGAAGTTTAAAAGTTCTCTCCACTTGCCTCAGATCTCACAAGCATTTGGTTTGGTTTAAAACCCTTTGCTGTTTTCTCCAGTTTCCAGACAAATCTGTTGCTTTCTAGCTCAAGGCATAACTTCTTCAAATTACTTTCTTCATTTTCTTGTTGTCTTCCTAATATTTTGGACTTTTTCCAGACATTTTGCTGAAAAACCCCCAGTTGTGAGCCTTCTATCTTCCAATTACAAATGACCAAATATCTTCCTTTTTTTTTTTAAAGGTCAAATATGTTAACATTTTCCTGAAGAAATTATCCTACTTCCAATAAGTTGGGCAAGGGATAATTGAATTCTGACTATTACTGAGAAAGGAAATACTTTTCATAGGTATACTCTCAAAAATGTTTTCATTTTCCACTTGTATTTTCCTCCAGCAGCTTTTATCTCTTCATGATTCTTCCTGACTCTTTTCCTATCATACACTGCTGGCCCAAATACAATTTCCAGGACTTCTTTAGGAAATAAGTCTTATATTAGGGTTATGGGACCAGTGAAGGACACTAGCTCCCTCTGAAAGGGTCAGTTTATCATCTGATAGTAGACTTTCTATTACGTATGGAGCTATACATCTTGTATGAAGAAATTGTGCCCATACAGAAAAAGCTACAAATCCTTGGCAGTACGAATTTGTTGATATCTCTCCAAAACATACTGGTTTGGTGTTTTATTTTTAAACCCAGATGATTCAAACTGCTTTGAGGAACCCATAAAAACTTTGGATGTTTTCTTCAGATTAAATTCTCCAAAATGTTTATTCAACACTTAGGTCCCCAGCATTGCCACCAGGCTACAGTATATTAAAGCTTTCATGTGACAAGTACCGTTCAACCTGGCTGCATCCAAATTAGAAACACCACAGTAAGATATTCCTCACTCATTTGCTTCCTTTTTACCCCCCCCCCCATTGTATTCAAACAGCGTTCAGACATGCAAAGACATTTAAAAATTAAATCCAATAAAAAACTAATTAGCTAACACTTCTGTATCCCTCTAAGGGTCCAGTTTTGTTTGAGCTCAGGGGAAAGGTTCCTATTTTAGACTGAAATGACACCTTCTTCCCTATCTGTAAGTGAATCAAGACTGAGTCAGTAGGCAGACTAGCTATATCCACTCAGTCAAGACCTAATTAAGGTACATCCTGGTGGGAATAAACACCAAGAATATTGAGTTTAATAAAAAATAACAAAAAAAAGATAAAAAAGGGAATTATATTTTGATGAGATCATGTTTTGATTAAATCAATCAAAACTCATAATTTCTGTTCTGTGGGAAATAGTGAGCTCTTAAAATTATTTCTATTTTAAACTGAACCCGAATCAAACATTTTTGTCCTCTCTGCAAAATGGCTTTCCAAAGACTTTTGTACCTAAGTGCCTACTATGTCCTTTGGAATCATTAAAATTTTAATTTTGCATCAACTTTCATTTTATAGTGATTGCATTTATAATTGTAGGTGCTTTTCTAATATTTGAGTACAGCAGTATATGGTGAAGGTTCTTACATGCTACCTAGGTAACTTAATCAATTATATCAGCTCAAGAAACAGTGTTGTACTGCAGCCCATGCTTTTACAATCTGTGGTTTATGGACCGTTTCTCATCTATCGAGATGAGAAACTTCTTCCCCTGAAGTCTGAAATCAGCAGACAGCAGGCTTCTAGGTGGGTGCACTGCCTTGAAATCTTCTCCTAGATTTCATAACCCATTCCTATCATCAAATCGAAATGGGGAATTGTGATTCAGTGGATTGTGTTTTGTAGAAAGTCCACAGAGATAAGAGGCTGTGACTGTGGAGAGTTTCAAATCCTTGATCTGTGTGGGTACTGTGATTGCTTTAAGGGAACGCAGCAGGTAAAACAGTTTTCCCTCTCGTGATTTCAGCTGCCTTTGTTGTTGCTGTTGTTGTTTTTACTAATACTAAACCAACAAACAAAAAACCAACAAGAAAAACAAAAAAACAACCAAATATTCTGAGAGGTGCAAAAGACACAGAATACTTCAAGCCACATTTGGACTGCTTATCTATATTCCCAAGTAGCATCTGAAAGGAGAAAAGGGCCATAAAACCTCAAAAATTAGAGTGGCACTAGAAGCACATGCTGAATTATAAACTCCTAAGAAACCACATGATACTATAGTGCTAATCTCTGGGATTCCACTTTGAAAAAAGAAGATATTGTGTGTGTTCAAACTTGCTTGGAAGTATGGCGCTAACATTTTTCTTTAGCTGACTTAGTAGTTTTGGTCCTGACTTTTTTGTTTGATTTTTTTGGGGGGGGGATGGTGGGTGGGTTGGGGTTTTTTGTTGTTGTCTGGGCAGGGGAAAGCATTGTTTGATGCTTTTTTTGTACATGAGAATATTGTCTTTAAGATAACATTCACAGAAAACTCTTACTCCTTTGAAGAACATCTCTGTTTTTCTCTTGTATCTGAGCAAACTGCAGCTGCTCAGCAGAAAGACTTGGAATAGGTCATTCATGTCTGCTCTTTCAGGTTTTTTTTTACTAGATGAATGTAAAGTTTTCGGGAGCAGAATGGCAATGGCAGCATAGAGAAATAACGATTGATGAAAGGTTATTACAGCAAAATGTTATTACATTAACATTATGCTAAATTCTTGATGAAAATTACGTTGTGGAGCTGATTTTCGCCAGATGAATGTAAAAGAAATATAATCAGAGATCATACATACAGTGAAAATGACTGAGCCTGTTATTCACAAAAAGCAGTTGCTCAGGCTTATATCAACTTCCCTAATTATTTAACAAAGCCTTTACAAATGCAAAAATTCACAAACTTTAAATAATTCTTGCCATTAATAATGCTCTGACAGTGAGACAAACAGAACAAATCTCTGAATATTTGCCTTTTCTATCTGTAGTTTTCAGAACATTTACCCTCATGATCTCTGAGTGCAGTTTGCTATGGTAATAGGCTCTGATCTTCCATCACATATATATCTACTGCTTTAAACTTCTTGATCCTTACTGATAGCAGCTAACTGGTAGCAGAGAGCTCAGTACGGATTACACAGGAGCTCCATTTCTGCTTAGGTTTTCCTCACTATGCTGAACTCCACAACGCTATGAAAACACTACAGGCAATACCCATGTCAGTGAAATGCTTGCTTGTTTAGATCTATGCAAACATCAGTCAGAGCACTGGCTGTAGTGGTCTTATTCTGAAAGGATGGCTGTGTCAACACTTATTTCCTCCTGAATGATGGTTGTTTCGCTCCTTTGCTTTGAACTGTTAGGAGAAAACTTTCTCCAGTGTTCAAAGCCTTCTGATGTATGGCTTGTTCTTTTGATTAAAGACCCACTTGTCACAAAAGTAAAATTCCATTGATCCTCTGCAAACCGCAGGACTGTAGATATTTACAAGTATTCCCATTTATAAAGAGAATAAACAACTTTTTCTGCTGTAATAAGACAATCTGAGATTTTTGGTGCCACACTCCCTGCTTCTTTACTCCATCTCTACTTTTTGTATAACTATTGTTTTTATTACTGATCTGCAGAAGCAGATCGCATCACATTAAACCAGATGTTGCATTCACCTTTCACAACCCTAAACAAGGTGTAAGAATTCAGGCTAATAGGAACAGTACTTAAATCCCATATCCACTCTTTATCACTTTTTCTCTCTCCTTTACTGAGTGTTGTCTTCACCTGGGTAGCTCAATAGGAAAGGAGACAGCATGAGAGTTTGGAATAAGACTTTTGGTTTGGAATTCACTGACCATTTCTGAGTAATTGAGATGGAGCACTACACCCTTCAGCTCCATGCCTTGGCTGCAGGCAGTGGTGGTGTTCTGCCTGCCCTGTTCTAACTATTTAGAGCTTTGTAGTGAGAGCTGTTTCCTTTGAATAAAGTTCTTGCCTCAGAAGAGCCACAAACTTCTCACATGCCTATGCCAACCCTAATCTTACTTGACAAGGTATCATTAATCCCAAGTCTAATACATACTATCAATCTCGAATATTCAGCATCACTCAAATTTACTGAAAAGAGGGCAATTGGAATACACTGCTTTATGTTCCATGACAAAAAAAGCTTGAAATCTGAAACAGCCTAGTGTGTATTTTTTCCAAATGACTCTTATTTTTAGACTAGAATAAATTATATCTAAAAAGAAATTCTGAACCTAGTCTCTCAGAATGAATACCAGTCTTGCAGATCTCAAAATATCATGTAAATGTTAATCCTGGACGCAGAAAAGGAAGTAAAGATCAACTAACAGACCCATGAGTTGATGACATTGGTACATAGAAGAAGGAAACAAAAAGAAAGGCAATGTGTTTTCTTTGTTTGTCAGATGCTTCCAGCAGATGAAAAAAGGAAATGGATTTTTCAATCAGAGTGGTAGAGAAAAGTATTTTTCAAGATTCTGAGGAGACAACCAATGATAAGTGTAAAAAAGTAAAATTAAGCAGTGTCCTCCTTTGGAGTGTCCTTTCCATTTAAGATACACTGAACTACCATAGGAAAATCTGTCACAGCTGGTTATCACAGTGTCCTCCTTTCTACCTTAAGCCAGCCTGCAACTGGCCAGCACATGAACTACAATGACTTCAATAAAAAGGTTACATTCACAAAAGAGGTTATATCCACTTTAGAAAGGTCCATGACTCGAAAGAAGCAGAGTTTAAAGGTGAAACCATCGGTGCTGAGAATGCAGTGAACATATTGTGGTATGTTCATTTTTGGGGGGAAGCCTCACAAGCTGGGCTCCAGTCTGGTCCCGTGGTCTTGACTTGTGGTGTGCTTATCCTATTGCCCATTAACAGCTGGTGAGCACCTTTCAATTCAGTTTCATCTGAAAAGAATGAGTTCATATCATGAGTTTGTGAGTTCATCTCAAAAGAAACCAGGTCCTGCACTCCAAAACTTTGTGATGGGATGGGGATCATCTGAAATAAAATTCTAATGTGGTCTCCCCCTGGCCTTACCATACTCCTGCCACCTTCCAAAGAATGGCAAAACAGAAACCAAGATTATAATGTTTATAGTAATTTAGTCAGTGTGTTTCAGTTATGCTATAATCTATGAAAAAAATCCATAGGAGGATATTGAAGATATTGAAGCTGGAATAAAATATCATATAATTTATAAAGAACAATTCATGTGGGTATAGAGTTTAAAGTACAATTCTTTCCGAAAAAGAAACTATTTAATTGGCATAATGAAATTTCATATATTTTGGGATCAAATCTCTTCAGGTTACAGAAACAACTGCCTGCCCAGACATCTGGATACTAGATCAACGAATGCATTGGAGACTTGTCTCCCTCACATATCATCATGCCTAATAAAAGCAACGTAGTCCGAACAAGTCAGTAGATAGCATTGTGCACTTAGATTTCCTCTAAACTATATCTCCAGTGACAACTGGTGCAACCCATCAAGAGAAGAGAGATTGTCTAGAAGTTAGAGGTGAGAATTTAGCAAGCAATTATTTGATGATGTGCATGAAGGACTCAAGCCTCATTCACTTCAGTACAGCTGCGCTTACTCCGTGAGACTGTCCCTTCATTTTGTCACTGGAGTCAGTAAATCCAAAAACAAGTCTAAAATTACTTTCAGACCAGAACTACTTTAACTCCCATTTCTTGACTTCTACTTTGTCTTTTTATTCTCTCCTATTTTACCTACTGGCCTGTGACTTTTTCGTTTCTCAGCAGCCTTATAAAGGGAAGACAAATATACACGCTTTCTGAAATTGAAACTTTGGCCTTTCTGAGACTACAATTTCATCGTAAATCCTATATCACCAAATTTATAATCTGCTCATGCAAAGATAAAGTTCAATAGTAAATTGTTTATATAATGTAGACATATTTTATACATTGTCTTATCTAATTTGGCAAAATCTTTTTTTTTTTCTCAAGTGTTAGATCAAAGTTTCTATTTTATAATTTGGCATATAGTTGTTAGCAATGTTTAACTGATTTAAAAATCAGCTACTTAGTTTATCTATAAATAGCCTGTGTATACTAAATATCATAGGGAAGAACAAGCTGATAAAATCTTGTTATTTAAAAAAAAAAGAAAAAAATTAGTTAGGAAGTTAAATTTTCAGAACTTCTATTTTTCACAAAAAAAGTTTTAGAGACATATGTAATGTATTTCTCTGATGTAACATACAAAGTTACCTATGGTAGTTGTAAGGATGGTGGTGGAGAGGAACTACATTATGAAAATAAAATTAAATTATGAGACATCTTCCATTAGTACAAAAATATTCCCAGTAATGCAATTTATACAAAATATGCCCTTACTGATAATCACATCATAAACAAGGCAGGTACTTATTGCCTTTTTTATTAAGTTAATTTATTATTGCAGACTCACAGACAACAGGCCCTTTATATGTGCGAGTAAGACATAAGTAGAGTTACAGATATATACTACCTAAAACAAATTATTGAAGAATTTCAGAGTATCATTGTCCATTACTGCTAATTGGTACATCCTGCTATGGTACAATGAAAGCAGAGTAGATAGTTTTAGTTCCCAATTAAAAAAGATTTTCTTATGTCAAGTCCTTAGAAGTCCAGAATCAGTGCACCAAGAATTTTAAAGAAAATGGTAATCTCTTCTGGGATCGGCCACAGCTCTCCATAGTTCCTATCTTTAATACACGGTGCTCTCAGGTTAGGGAAACAGTGAAGTCACAGGCTCTTCCCGTGGAGCACTGAGCCCCAAGGATGTGTGGTATAGCTCTTCCCACTGATATGACCTGTCACAAAGACTTCTTAACTTCAACAATCTCCTTAAAGATGGCATTTTCTAAGAAGCTGGGTTAGACTACCTGCCTAAATCTCACTGTGATTCATTGGACCTGGTTTCCCTGATTTCTTTGAAAAATCGCATGTAGTAATAAGATGGAATACTTTAAACCACCTTTGCAGCTTATACAGCTTTTATTAATTCTTCTCACATGATTAATGATGAAGAATGAGAAACAGTTCAGTATAAGACTTAAAAACTCAATTTATGTGATGTATATTAGCCTAGTGTTCATGAGTCATGAATTTTTATGTGACTATGTGACATGCAGATGGACATCAGGCAAAAGATTTCCATCCAGTTTTTGAGCATCCATAGACGCGTTGCTGTTTATATCATGGGCTCTGGCTCACTGCAGTATAAAACAAGCTATTCAGAAAATCCACAGATGTGGATACAGTGTGGAATTCAGATATCCCCAGTATCAGTGTTTACAAATCTGAGAGCTGGTTTGGATGTATCTTCTAATGTATAGGATTAGTGGGCTAAATTAAAACTTTGTAAAAGGTTAAAAATTTTGAGGTGCCTTATCACAGGGAAGTTTCTTATGTCTCCTATGAGTTGCTAATCTCAAGAGGGTGCTTACATCAACTGTGTACCAGGTTCCATGAATCCAGGGACTGTTTCTTTCTTGATGCATTCTGTGCTAAGCCTTTGAAACGAGGGATCACCAACCAGGAGATCACAAGGGGAAAATAAGTAAAGCTGTGGAAACAAATGAGCTAGAAAACAGGAATGGCAAGTAACAACTGGCTAGTCTGATATCTCCCTGTTTGAACAGTACGTGGTTTCTAGACCAGAGAAATACAGCAGATCTAAACTATTTGTTCAGTATACATAGCATCATAGTATCATAGAATATACCAAGTTGGAAGGGACCCGTAAGGATCATCAAGTTCAACCTCTGGCTCCACACAGAACCAGCCCGATCAGATCAGATGACTGAGAGCATTCTCCAGATGCTTCCTGAACTCAGTCAAGCTCGGTGCTGTGACCACTGCCTTGGGGAGCCTGTTCCAGTGCCCAACCACCCTCTCTATGACAAGCCTTTTCCTGATGTCCAACCTGAATCTCCCCTGATGCAGCTTCATGCTGTTCCCTCGGGTTCTATCGCTGGTCACCAGAGGGAGGAGATCAGCACCTTCCCCTTCACTCCCCCTCATGAGGAAGCTGTAGGCTGGGATGAGATCTCCCCTCAGTCTCCTCTTCTCCAGGCTGAACAAGTCAAGAGACTTCAGCCTCTCCTCATACCTCACCCCCTCCAGACCCTTCACCATCTTTGTTGCCCTCCTCTGGACACTCTCCAATAGCTTTATGTCCTTTTTGTACTGTGGCACCGAAAACTGCACATAGAACTCAAGGTGAGGCCGCACCAGCGCAGTGTAGAGTGGGACAGTCACTTCCCTAGAGCAGCTGGCAATGCCGTGCTTGATGCACCTCACGACACGGTTGGCCTTCCTGGCAGCCTGGGCACACTGTTGGCTCATGTTCAACTTGCTGTTGACCAAGACCCCCAAGTCCCTCTCAGCATGACTGGTCTCCAGCGTCTCATTGCCCAGTCTGTATGTACAGCCAGGGTTGCCCATTCCCAGGTGCTGAGTCCAGCACTTGCTCCTGTAATCTAATACAAGGGTACAGGAAACGGTTAGCGAAACTAGAGAACATGAGGATTATTACCAGAGTAGCAAAGCAAGACAGAAACAGGCTAAAGGGAAGATGTTCATACTGCATTGAAATAGGAACTACTGCTCTTGAAGGAAATTTTGGTACAATTCTGAGTATTTTTTTCTTTAATATTTTCATTAGAATAACTATTAAAGAACAGAAGTATACTAACGGTATTTGTTCAAGATACAGCACAGTCAGGAAGAATTAGATGCCTTAAAGACAGTCATTAGAGAAATAGGATGAAATTTCATACTGTAACATGAAAACACTTCCATTGAGGAATTAATAGTGAAAACTAAGGCGTTAACAGTTCAGAAATACAAAGGTGCTGAAAGACTTGGAGGCACTGATGGATCAGAATGTATATCAGAGGGTGACGGAATTTGCCATCAGTCTGCAACTCTGCTGTAATGTAGGATGAAGAAAAGAAGGTATTTCTTTGTCAGTCTGATAGTAGATACCCAGTCAAGATGTAAACCTTGAAATTCATACGAGGCACTGGCAAATTGGATTTTGGAATTCTGATTCACCAAATTAAAAAAAAAAAAAGAAGAAAAGAAAAAGATTAATTCATGCTGCCTAACAATTTGGAGGAATTTAATGCCTTTAAATTAGCTGAGTGAGTAAATTACTAAAACTGCATGGGTTAAACACAAGAGAGGGAAAAGACTTATTTATATTAGTTAATAGTGGTCTGAAGAAAATAGAAGCTAGTAAAATAGAAGCAGTAAAACTGCAAATACAGTTATATTGACAGTTAGTTTACAGCTTCTAAGACTTAGAGGACATGTTCTGACATATCTTTCCTACAGTGGAAATCTAATTGATTTTAAGTGAGAACTTGGTATATATGTGAAAATATTACTTGATATGGTTACCCGTACCAGTAAGGGACATCATTAGAAGACCCAGTAGGTCTGCTCAATTCCATTGTTAATTGAAAAATCAGTGATTTCACTGATTGTGCTGAGGCAATTCTGAAAGCAGCAAAGTGATACGTTATATATACACTCAGCAAAATTATTTAATTCCCCTGGTGCCCCGGTGCTCATACAGCACATTCCCTCTCTCTCTCATTGGTAATATTTTTCAATAATTAAATTTCTCTAATAACTGCAAGAATTTATAGAACATCTTCACTTCATTAATTTAGCAGCCAGTGTAGAATTTTAAGCAGGAAGTGTTCCCAAACTTCAGTGGCTTTGCAGATGTTGTGATGAATAGAACTACAGTGAATTAAGGCATATTAGTTACAGTAACATGCAATTAGTTACACTCAATTACATTTGTTTATTTTGATAAAATGGGAAAAAAAGCCATTTCAATGATGTGAAAATGACTTAAGATGATCTTGTATGCTGTCTTCATAAAGGATCTCACCATCCATCCTCTTGGCTTATACCTGTCCTTGAGAATTTGAATTTTTTTCCGACTGCTTTCTACCCTCCACTCGGGCTTCCTGTCATCTGACACCACAAACAAACTTCTGTCAAGCCCTTTCTGACCAAAACTGCAACTTTTTTTCCAGCCACAATGCTTTTTTGAACCTATTGATCATTCCTGAAGTCTCACTTTGTTTGACTTCACCATTATGTAGACAGGGACAGCTTTCAGTACATTTCCTCTGAGCCTCTGTTCAAGGTTTCTTAAGTGCTGGACAATCAAAAAAGGGAGTTTAATGTACATTAAATTGGATTTTTTCACCTAATATAGTTTTGATTGTTTTGTTGGGTTAGACACTTAGACACTACTTCATAATACAAGAAAAATAAAAGTCACATATCTGTTTATTTCAGAATTTTCTTAGTGATTTAATGCAGAAAGCCTACCATAATTATTGATCTGACTTCACCTCTCAAACCTAGATGGATTCTGGGATAGGAAACACTGTGTTATGAATTGAATGTCTTGAGTAGCTGGACACAGAAAGCTTGTATACAAAACATCCTTTAAAAAAAAGAAAAAGGACTGCAACAATTCTAACCCAGGGAAAATGCATGTTTGTGTGTTGTATGCCTATGTTGGTGTTTGAACATATGAATGCATCTAGGCTTAGCTGTAATTAAAACCTATATTTATATTTAAATTATGTCCTCTCATTCATTAGCCTTGTATGTTTGTTTCAAAATTGTCCATGCTATTCAGTGTACTGACATTTCTTATTTCATGTGGCTATTTTTTTTCAACAAATAACAACACTCGTTAACTGGAAGAAGGTCATTATATTGTGTAATTCCCTGCTGCTTTATTATTTGAATAATCAGTTTACATAATGAGATATGAGAAATCCTACTAGTTTCACAAAGTTTACCAAAACAAGCACGAAGTGTTTAGTTAACTCAAATGCATAACTATAATATTTCTTCAAAGTAATTAGAGTTATCTTGTAACATCTGCATATAAGGGTCCTGATGCTTCATTTGTGAATAATGCATCATCAAAGCAAGCACATTATAAACTGGAGTTACAAAGACAAATATCATCCTGGACAAGTTCTCATTTTAAATGTCAGTCAAATGTAAACAAAGATCAGAAGGACATAAATCTGTATTTGGGCTGCCAACAGGCTGCCAAGTTTAAGATGCATAACATCACATCTATGCTTAAGGCAATGAATTGGCACTGTTCTTGGAGAAAAGCTCACTTGTCCCTGGGCCTTCCCCATGGTACAAAAGTAGCCATTACCTTCTGCTTTATTAAGTCCTTCTCAAGGTGTTCCATGTGCATGAAGTCACACCCAACTGTACTATGTCATTTGTTAGATACACATTTTCATCTAATTTCATCTAATGGGTCTGCTGCATGTGCCTCTGATAGCATGGATCACAGGAGACACCACTCCATCATCTTGGGCTCAAGAATCACTGCTGATGATCCAGGTGTATTATCCTTCCATGATACTTGGCATGTTCCTTCTGGGCCAGGCTGACATCCTCTTCCTGAGCAGTGACAGAATGTCACCAGGGTCCCAAGGAGGAAGGGTTCTAACAGTTTCCAGGCTCTGAATTGCTAAGGTACCATGACTGTCAACAACTGTTACCTGGATGTCCAGAACTGCTTTCCATTTATGGACCCTCTCTCTAGTAATTTTCTCATCTCCTTCACACTCTAGGTAATTTCCTCTTGCCCTACATAAGACCCAAGGCACTCCAGACATGACTTTTGCTTATGGGTGAAGAGCGCTGTCAACCTGCACTCTGAAGCTGTCCTGGGTGCCCAGTACACACAAAATATAGGAGGTCTGTCATTATGTTGGCTTCCCAATGTCTGCTTATCTCTCTTGAAGGTGTTAGCCTCTCATCCTTAATTTCTATCATGTTCCTGGAATATAACTTGGGGTTTACCATCCTGAGGACTACCTTTCTTCTAAAAGAGTTCATAGACCCAGGAAAGCACAAGCCAACATCCCCCAGTATTGCAAGCAGCAAGAGTCATTTCTCAAAGGCAGAAAAAAACCTGTCATTGCCCCATAGGGACTGGGGCCCCAAAAGCCTTCCTAGAAATAACAGGATCCCAGAGGTTGTCTTCTTCAGTGGCTCTGCCAGCACTGCTTAATGTTAACATAAGAATATTCCTTAGCATTACAACCAGGTAGCACAGAGCACTTTATCAGCACATAGCTAAGTTCCCCTCCCCTTACCTTAGTTCAGAGAGGATATGTCCATACTGTACATTATTTGGAGTGATCCTTGATTTTATGCCCATCGTACTGGCCTTTATGCCTATTTCCCAGGGGCTCTCTCTGGTGTATCATGTATGACGTCTTCCTTTCTGCTTACTGCATGCATGGTATGTGATGGCACACGCAGTCTCTACAAAAGGGACAAAGTATCCTATGCAAACATACAGAATTTTAGTGATCAGCATGACACTGTGCTGTCCATAGCTAAATGCAACTGATGGTCTTGATGATCTTGCCACAGTTATGCCTGTTGGTCATATTCATGCCAGGTAACCTTGGCACCTTCTCTAGCCCACAACTCAGTCTCTCAAGGATGGGGCCAGATGAGTTACCACTTGCCAGAACCATCACAACAGAGCAGGAAAAACTGCTTCCAGGACTCCTGGGATATGGATGTAGACTTAAAATAGGAGAGCTGTCCTCATCATCCCCCTAGTTTTGGAGTGCATCCATTTTTGAGTTAGTCTCACTTTGAGCTATTACCATCATGCTAATTTGCCCCAGATAGTGAAGAGACTTCTGTGCAATCACTGAAAAGAGTATTTTAATGGCATAATGCATCAGGAACGTATAGGATACCCTCACTCACGACATGAGGACAAGAAGATGCACGTGAGAGCTCTATGACTGCTAGAATAAATCAAACTTAATGTGATCTTATCCATGTAACTGATTACTAGCAGAGCCCAGAACAGGTTGCTTCCCAAAGGATTTCCAAGTTACATTTTAAAGAAGGCTAACTGAATGACACCAAAAGAGAATTTGAGAATGCCCTCAAAATTACATAATGTTGCTGACCATGCATTTAGTACTTGAGTTTGTTGCCTAGTGCCAATTTATTAAGATGCACAAACATATTTGAAGCCACTAAAGATTTAAATTATTTCTAGAACCCCATAAGATTACTTAGACTCCAGGCAGAGAAAGTTACCTGCTCTCAATTTCCTTGTTTATGCATTCAAGCATGTAGAGAAAGAAGTGGAAACCTTGTAGAAGGAAAATTTGTCAGTAAGAGTAGAATAAACAAAATTAAGGGATCATAACCCAATCTACCTCTCAGTGTCAAATCTCCATTCCAAGCTATGGGCTGCCTGCCAAAGATGTATTCATTAATGCTGTCTTTACAAGAAATTAGATTAGCCTACCTCCAAAAATGCAAAACAAAACAGAACCATAAATGAAGGCAAAACATATTTCATTTAGCCCCGGCTCTCACTTTCCTTGCCCTTCATCTTGTTGATCAACTGATTCTACCCCTTCCTCTTCTGCTGACATTTTGACTTCCTCTGGCTAGCCTGTCCACTGCAATACTGAACAAGTCAGAGGTGCCCCTTAATGATGTATAGCCAGGTTGCCAACTGGCTACCCACTTTCATGGCTGTAAAGTCTGTGGAGACTGGAACCTCCTGAGTACTTCTGAGTCAGGAGACACTTGAATGACTGTAACAGCTGGATAACTACTGAGAGTTCCCCTCAGTCTGATTGCTCACATTGGCTCACAGTCCCATTGAAATCACAGGAGTGCTAGGCAGGAACTGGAGTGCACCGTGCCTGGTCAAATTTTAGGATGAGGATGTTATTTGGTATAAAACACATAAGACACATCACAGAGCTTGGTTTGATTCAGTGAAGTATTCTTTTGTGAACAGCCTGAAACCTGAATCTGAGACTCTCATACGTGCTCAGTAGGGGTTTAAATATTCTGACCAAGACGTCTTCAGAGATTTCTTGTATTTTCTTATAACAAATAGTCAACAAATACATGAAGCAGAACAATCTTTTTCTCTCAAGGTGAAATCCAGAGGTCTAGATAAAAACCAAGCTCATTAAATGCTGTTTTGATGGTTAATGAACATAGATTTGGTTTTGGATAGATGTACGTAAATTTGTTCTTGTTATTTTCCTGAAATTAACTACTACTGAATATTTTCTTTTGGCAACTCTTTATGCCTTAGTTCAACTGAATGCAAATCAAGTAGATAAAGAATATAGTTTTTCTTTTAAAGACTGCTGATTTTCTGCAGCATCTGTTTTCTTTACCTATCAGCCTAATTATTTTGTCTCCATGAGACCTAGAATCATAGAAGCATAGAATAGCTGAGATGTGAAGGCACCTCTAGTCCAGGAGTTCTCTAGTCCATCTCCCCTACTGTCCAGTTGAGTTTTGAAAATCTCCAACAATGGAGACTTCACAAAGTCTCTGTGTAACCTGTCCTGGTGTTCGACCACCTTCACAGTAAAAAAGAGCAGGTTTAATGTTTTAAAAGAATTTCCTGTGTTTGAGTTTGTGCCCAATTCACCTTGTCCTTTTTCTGGGCACCAATAAGAAAAGTCCAGCTCTGTCTTCTTTACTCCCCTCAGTCAGGTGTTTGTACCATGGATAAGATCCCCCTGAGGTTTCTCTTCTCCAGGCTGAACATCCCAGCTTGCTCAGCTTGTCCCTGAACAAGACATGTTCCTGTCCATTAATCATCTTTATGGACTTTGGCAGGACTCACTCCAGCATGTCTGTGTCCCTCTTGTACTGGTGAGTCCAGCATTGCACTCAGCAATGTGACTGCACTGACTCTGATGTCACTGCACTAGCAATGAACAGAGGAGAAGGATCACCTCCCTTGAACTGCTGGCAATGCTGTTGGCCACCATTTCTGCAAGGGCACGTTGTCTCCTCATGGTCAATTTATTGCTCACAATGAAAAGTTCTCTTCTGCAAAACTGCTCTCCATCTGGTCAGCTCCAACCTGTACTGGTGCATAGGGTTATTCCTCCCTAGGTGCAAGACTTTGCATTTCCCTTTATTGCATTTTTTTGATTCTTGATGGCACATTTCTTCAATCTGTTGAGGTCCCTCTGAATGGCAGCACAACCGTCTGATGTATCAGAGACTCTCCTCAGTTTTGGATAATCTGCAAACTTGCTCAGGGTGTGCTGCCCCATCATCCATGTCATTAATGAAGATTTTAAACAGTACTGGCCCCAGGACCAATCCCTGGGACACACCACTAGGAACTAACCTCCAGATGGACTTTGTGCTAATAACCATAGGTCTTTGAGCCTGGAATTTCATCCAATTTTCAATCCACCTCACTGTCTCTTCAGCTATTCTGAGAGGGAATATTCTGGTCTATGAGGATGTTGGGGGAGACAGTGTTGAAAGCCTTACTGAAGTCTATGTAGGCAATATGCACTGCTCTCTCCTCATCAGCCAAACTAGTCATCTCATTTGTGGATACATCCGATCTGGTCCCATGGACTTGTGCATGTCCAACCTGTTTAAATATTCCCTAACTAGATCCTTCTGCCCCAAGGGTAAGTCTTCCTTGCTCCAAACTTTCCCAGTGGTCTCAGGAATTTGGGATTCCTCAAAGCAGTTCTTAACAGTGAAGAATGAGGCAAAGAAAGCCTTGAAAATCTTATACTTTTTCATGTCCTCTGTCACTAGGTCCCCTGCCCCATTCAGCAGCAGGCTCACTTTACCCCTGGTCTTTTACTGCTGTAGACACCCTTCTAGATTCTTTCACAGCCAACACCAGATTCAGCTAGGGGTGGGCTTTAGCTTTTCTAACCCCACCCCAGCACACTTGGACAGTGTCTCTATTTCTTCCTGGGTCACTTCTTGTACGCTTTTTATTTTTTATGTTTGAGTTTAGTCAGGAGCTTCTTGTTCATCCATGGAGGCTATTGTACCACCTTAGCAGGATTTCTTGCATGTGGGAAATGGACCATTCTTGAGTTTGGAAGAAGAGATCCTTGAAAATCAACCCATCCTATTAGACTCTTGTCTCCAAGGTCATATCTCATGGAATCCCTCCAAGCAGATCCATGAACTGACCGGAGTCTGCTCTCCTGAAGTCCAGGGCTGTGATCCTACTCTTTGCCTTGTTCCCTTCTCTCAGGATCCTGAACTCCACCATCTCATGGTCATTGTAGCCAAACCTGTCCCTGACCTTCATATCCTCCACTGGTTCTTCCTTGTTTGCCATTATAAGATTCAGCAGAAAGCCTCATCTTGTCAGGCAGCTGACGGCCTAAAGGCTCAGCAAAGTGCAGATCTACCTAGCAGCCACAGAGAGGGCTTGCAAGACTTTCCATTGGGAGGGGGTGATCCCTTCAGAGCAGGAAGGTACCCATGGGGAGAGCTAGTTACATCAGGTGCAGTACATGCATGCAAGGTATGAAAAATTACAAAGCTGTTTCTTTCTACCTCTTTTTGTCCTGCTGGAAAATCTCGTGTGGTGAATATGTGCAGAATTCACAAATTCTATTCAATATTTTCATCAACGACCTTGATGAGGGAACAGAGTGTACCCTCAGCAAGTTTGCTGATGACACTAAACTGGGAGGTGTGGCTGACATGCCGGAGGGTTGTACTGCCATTCAGCGAGACCTAGACAGGCTGGAGAGCTGGGCGGGGAAGAACTTAATGAAGTTCAACAAGGGCAAGTCTTGCATCTGGGAAAGAAGAATCCCATGTGCCGGTATAGGTTGGGGACTGACCCACTGGAGAGCAGAGTAGGGGAAAGGGACCTGAGGGTCTTGGCGGATGGAGGGATGACCATGAGCCAGCAATGTGCCCTGGTGGCCAGGAAGGCCAATGTCATCCTGGGGTGTATTAGAAGGGCTGTGGTCAGTAGGTCGAGGGAAGTGCTCCTCCTCCTCTATTCTGCCTCGGTGAGGCCGCATCTGGAATATTGTGTCCAGTCCTGGGCCCCTCAGCTCAAGAAGGACAGGGAACTGCTAGAGAGAGTCCAGTGCAGAGCCACAAAGATGATCAAGGAAGTGGAACATCTCCCTTATGAGGAAAGGCTGAGGGAGCTGGGTCTCTTTAGCTTGGAGAAGAGGAAGCTGAGGGGTGACCTCATCAATGTTTATAAATATGTTAAGGGTGAGTATTGGGAAGATGAAGCCCGGCTCTTCTCAGTGTCATTAAGCGATAGCACAAGGGGCAACAGGTGCAAACTGGAGCATAGGAGGTTCCATGTAAATATAAGAAAGAACTTTTTCACTGTGAGGGTGACAGAGCACTGGCACAGGCTGCCCAGAGAGGTTGTGGAGTCTCCTTCTCTGAAGACACATTCAAAACCCAACTGGACACGTTCCTGTGTGATATGCTCTAGGTTATCCTGCCTTGGCAGTGGGGTTGGACTAGATGATCTTTCAAGATCCCTTCCAACCTCTAATATTCTGTGTAATATTCTGTGATATATAAACCATGCATAAACCAGTCTTGAGAACTCTGAAGGCCTGGGACATTTAATGAGACATAGGCACACATATTCTAAAACAAAAGTAATAAAAGTAGTAGTGGAGAAAAATATAAATAAAAGGAAAACTTTGCAATATTGAAAAGTTTGGAGGTAAGTTCTGCATGCAGAAGCACTGTTTGATTTTAATACCTGCTACAGCTAATGGCACTAGTGAAAAATGGAATTTAGGAGTTAAAAGCCTATCTATTATGTACCACTTATTTTGTGATACTCATTCTTCATCCTACATAGTGCCTTTTTTCCAAGTAGTTGCATTTATTATTACTTTTATGCCTACAAGAGCACAGCATAGCAATTCCCTAAATGATTTCTCAGCAGGTCAAGATGATACTTTAGAAGTAGAGTAGGAGGACTGACGAAGGTTGGAGTCAACGTTTCAGAAGGCATCACTGAACAGGTTGAGAGTATGGCAGATGCCTCCTAATAATTCCCACTGTTGTGGTCTGAGAGTTGAACAAAATACTGAACACTGGAGACAGGCCCACTAATATATTGCTGATGTCTGTTCCACCACAGCTCCAGCTGTGGTAAATATGTTAACAAACCACATATTTATAATGGAAAGTGCAATTTTATATTTCTCTTCCTGACTGTGTAAGCTTTTGTCCTTTTCACACAGATATTCTCTGAGAGACAACTGTTCTTTTCTGGCTTGCACCTAACAGTCATTTCTACCCAGCTGTGTAATGCAGGTATGTCCTGGATCTATTTTGATGTGCAGAAAAGTTATTTATACTCAGATGTAAATGATGGCACACAATTGCAAAGCAGTGTTGAAGAGTTCCTATGATCTTGACATAGAAAAAGTCTTTCAGATGGAAAACAAGATGTGTATCTTATGAGCATTATAGATATGAAGTTATTTAGGGTATATTTTAGGTTGTGAAGCTTTTTAATGTTTCTTTACTTCAGGGATATATCTGGACATTTCTTCTTTCAGTAGCTCTTTACATGTCATCATGCTTTCCTCAGTGACCCTTTCACTTGCGGAGTTTTTCAGGACCCTCCACATTTATCTAAACTCTCTGGAGGAGACGTAAAGGCTCTCTCTTTTTTGTGGAAACCGTTATTGTAGCATGAGGCTGGGCAACTGTGTCTCACTCTCCCAGCCCCAGTCAAGTACTTCTGGTCTTAAGAATAAGTGTCTTGAAATCCCACCTGAGGGGGAGATCATATTTTCTCTATCTTTTCCACGTTCATATTAGAGAACTGACATTATCCTCAAGCAAACACACAAATCACTAGTCAACAGAGACCACTGTGAGAGAGTCTCTCTCTGTGAAGTTGAGACTTATTTATAGACCTTAACAAATTAAGCCTCACAGTGCTAAGGAAGGCAGCGCTTTAGGTGCCTCTGTTTTGCAGTGAGGCTGACTGTGGTACCAAAAAGTCCAGTGAGTTCCCCCAAGTCACTGAGCCAGCCAGTGACAGGGGCAGAAGGAAAGTTGATCTTCTTGAGGAAAAAACCTGTCCTTGCTGAAGCTACCAGCCTTAGCCTTTTTTACATGTTCCAAGAAAGACAGTTTTGAGATTCCTGGGTCTGACAAAGCCTTGACCTTTTTCTTTTTGTGCAAGCTGTAAAGTCCACTTCTCGGGCCTGGCATCTGTGGACAGCTCGCTTGAAGATTTTGAGGGGCTTTTGTAGCCTTTCAGAGACAAGAGCCTTTTGTTGACTTAGTTGTTTTGGAAAGTACATTGATTTACTCCAAAGTGTTTGTAAGTAGTCCTACTTCATTGCATGGAACTTTGTCTGGTTTTGCACATCTGTATTTTAAAGGAAACAGGATGTAAGGTGAAAGAGAGAAAAGAAATGCTATTTCTTACTAAGGTACCCATCACAGACAGCTTATGTCACATGCACCATTTGTTTATCAGTCAGAGGACACTCAGGCATGCCCATTGCAATTACTAAATTCCCTTTTGCAAGTACAAATCACTGTTTATTCATGGCGAGACACACTTAAACAGTCTAAATTTGCAGCATGCCGAGCTGTGTGAATAGCGTGCTGATTTCTTTCAGGAAAAAGAAAATGTCTGTTAAAACTGAGCTGCAGGTCAGTCAGCAGCGATCACTCTGCAGGGGCACATGCTGCACCACTAGCACAGTGAATACGTGCAAAACCACCTGTGTCCTGTTAAACTTTCATTCTTGGTCATGCAGAGAGGTTAGCCTTTTTCCTCCTATTTCTTCCATAATAATTTAGGAACGTTGAAAGCCTGTAGAGGATGTCAGTTTTCAATCAAATAACATTCAACGAAAGCACACAGAGCTTGCATTTTCATCACGAATTTTCAGACTCTCCCAAAGCCCAGCAAGCTTCGTGTTTGATGGAAAAACAACTATAATGACTATTATTAATATTATTAAGTCTTATTATGATGATGGCACCCAAGAGCCCCAGCCAGGATTAAAGCATCTTCTTCCCCTCTCTGCATCTGAGACATAAAATAGCTCAGAAATGATGTCTGACAAATAGGACTTGCTGCCTATGCAATGCCTGGCTGTTCAACCTGCTTCCTTGCCACCTTGCTACTCAGCATCCTGTGCAATACACTACGACTTCCTCTTGTGACCTCTCACATTATGATTATTCCCCTATAAGTTTATTTTCTTCATCAGTTCATTTTCTCCCTTATCCCATTTTTTGCATCCCAATTTCAGGGACCTACATCTTTCATGCTCACTTGCACCACTGGTTTTCCATTCTCCCATAGCCCCTTTCTTTGCTCATCCAACTCTTGGAGGCTCTTCTTTCTTTCGTGTTTCTTTCTTTTATATTCTCTATGCCATCTGCATAGGGCCAGATTGCCAAGGAAATGTTCAGATCAGCCAGAAATTAGAGTAGCCTACATGGTCTTTCTCATGCTGGGACTGTATAAAAGATGGGACAAAAAAGGGATGGTACCAGTTAATCAAGAAGAGCAATGATCCAGGCTGATCGTGATGCCAATTCACTGCCAATTCACTGCTCCATGGTCACTTCATTTTCCTCATCTGTGCCATCCTATTATCTTCTGTAAGTAACAACACACTGCTGATATTTTCATCTAGGATCAGAGTGACTGAAAGAGGGAAATTCTTATTCTATAAAATTTACACCATATTCACAATTAGTATAGCTAATATTTCTCTGATAGCTATGCTTTACAGTCAAATGGAGGAGTACTATACTTCTATAGACAACTTTGATGTAAGAAAAGAAGTGGCAGATGCCCAGTCCCCAGCTTCTGGAAAAGTCCCACTCTTCCCTGCCATCAACTGCCGCACTGCCCCTGGAAGTCCTGCCCCTTCTTCAGTCATGTGGTCTGATGACTCCACCTCAGTCATTTTGTAAAACATCCTCCCACACAACCTGTTTACAGTTTGTTTTGTGACTTATCCGTTACCTCACCCAATTTACCCAAAAGTACATCAAAGAGGAAGTCCCTTCCCATTTCAGACAGAGGGTCGCCTTTTTGTTTCAGCTACCATATATCAAGAAGCATACAGAATGAAGGAATAGTTGAGGTTGGAAGGGACTTCTGCAGGTCATCTTGTCTAAAATCCCTGCTCAAGCAGGGCCACCTACAGGAAGTTGCCCAGTACCATGGCCTGACAGCTTTTTTCAAGGATGGAGACTCCACAGCCCCTCTAGGAAATCTGTGCCAGTGTTCAGTCACCCTCACAGTAAAAAGAAAGATTTCCTAATGTTCAGCAGCAATCTCCTGCATTTCAGTTTGTGTCCATTGCCTCTTGTCACTGGGCACCACTGAAAAAGATGCCATCTTCTTTACACCCTTCCTTGAGAACACCTAAAGAGACTCTGAGCAGTGGGGCACTAGGACATCTGTACCCAGGCGGCCTGACCAGAGCAGCTTTCAACTCTGGAAATTGAGGGGCATCAGTTTTTGAGCCTCTCCACACATTACCTGCTGTCTTACTTAGGAGTAAGAATCCACTGAGGAATGTGCTGGTTTTGGATGCATCTCATTATACCCTTCAGGTAAGATTAATCTCTCTATCCTGTCCCACTTCTGTGAGTCTGTGAGTCATCAGGATTTAGCCACTGTCTCTGTTTTAGATCTGGTCATTCTGAGAAATCGCAAGTAGTTGGGTGCTAGGATACTGATGATCTGCTACTGCAGGTATCAACAGCCCAAGCCATTTTTATGCCCTGCTGGCATTTTGCATGCAGGTGTTCACAGTCACTCTTCATATTAATATATATATATTTTTTTTTTACAATTTTCTTCAGCCCTAAAAGATTCCTGGGTTTGTATTGTCTAATACATCATAGACACTTCAGTATCTGCTGAGAAACACATGACAGCTAACTATTAGGATTCATAAGGGTTTTTTTCCCTAAAGCCACCCAAGCTTCTGGTGTTGCCTCTCATATTTTGGCAACATAGTAGTATTGTAAATTCTATACTTTCCTGGCTCAGAATTACACCAGAACCACACATGAATGTCATAGTTCACTTCTATGCCATCATTTTACCTATAAATTCTAACCTGATCCTAACTTCGTGCTCGCTATCTCTATTTTATCGGATTCTGCTGAGCTTTGTGGTGTACCTTCCCACTTTCTTATTCTCCATTATTCTCCTTACATAATCCTTTATTATTCATGATATACTGGAAAAAACTTTGAAAGAAAGAACATGAGACACTTGTCGTTAATAGAACAGACAGAAAAATATCTGTTGAGTAATGGAAATTTTTTTTTTTTCTTTTAGTTAATATCCTAAATACTATTTATGTGAGTTGTCACAATGTTCTTTCATTGACTGTCCTGCTACATATTCATTGAGGACTACCTCCTGGCTAATCAGAATTTTATCGCATATAACAGAGATGTCAGCTGACATCAGATGAAGACCTTGATGCAGGTTCTCTATTCAGCATTTATAGCTGGGAGCAGGAGCTGACTTCCTCCTGAGATTAGCAGCCCAGTGATCAATGCCAGATAGTTAATAAGTTCCGTTACACAAATCACCCTTATGAGGAAGTCAGTATGTTGAATGGAAAACTGAGTTGTGCAAGAATCAGGCAGACAAGATACTTAATGACACAAAATTTTAAGGGAGTGAAAAAACACTTGAGGATTAACTGCATAGCAACCGAAATCACATAGGAAGTTCAAACTCTTTAATAGCCTAGAACCTTATTCATATATGATGTTCTCCAGACAGCACTATGGTGGTAAAGAATAATCTGTACTCGTCTAAGGAACTGGGGACACATAACTAATTTCAATCATAATTAGATATAGATGTAGTCTTTTAATCATAAATGTTCCAGGACAAAATCACGTTAAAGAAATCTTATTTTCCTACCTGTTGACAAGGAAAAAATATTCACTGATAATTTTTAACCTGGTAAAAAATAACATTTTTATATGACCATTAGAATACACACATAAAAAAAGAAGCAAAAGAATCATTGTATTTGAACAAATAGTTTCGTTGGTTCTGAGTATGGTAAAAATGTCAATATTTACTGAGTAGAGTAACTCAATCTTTTATTCAAGTGTAGTCTTTGTTTTCTTTCAAAGCTCTTTCTTGCTGGCATCTGTAACCTGCAAGCATCTTGGTTTGCAAGTCAGGGTACAACTTGGCTTCAGCAATTCACCTTTTAGTGGCTTCAGAAAAGGGATTTCCACTACCAGAGTTTCCCATCCCACCAGGGGCATAGTAAATGGCTTTAAACTGGAGCTGTGGCATAGACATCTTTACTGACAGACTGCTACTATACACATGTAAGAAGGGAAACACTGGACAATCAATTTAATTCCTGCACTGAGGAACTTTATTAGCAGGGTTTGGGGGTGGTGGTTGCTGATCAGGCTTCTCCAGCCCTTTACCTTTTTTCCTCAAATAGTGCTGTTCCTTCTGCACCTGTTCCTTCTTTCTTTCCTGTGGCAGAATGAAGCAGAAAAGGGAACAGATCAGGGCACTCTTCTCTCTTCTCTCTCCTCAGTCAGTCAGATGGAGAATTTTGAAACTTTCTATAAGGTCATCAGACTAAGGATAAGGGAAGAGACCTGGCACAAACCTGCACCCTGTAATGGTCTTACTGCTAATTGTAAGCTCCCCTACAGCAGAGAGCAATGGGAGGTCTCTTCCAGTCCAGAGCAAAGCCCCAAGGCTGCCCTTGTTAACACTGCTGTGTCATGCTGTTGGGCTCGGGCTCACGTATGTGGGGTCTCTCAGTGTGGCTCACAGGATGCATCTTTCCTCAAGGGCTCTTGGTGGCCTCCAGGAATGTGTCCATAGGCCTGGGGCATGTTTTAGTTCATTCCTTCCCCCGTCTCTCCCTCTTGAACCTTCCTCACCCCAAACATGCTAGGGCTTGTCCAGCAGTCTTGTAGAGTGCAGGGTTCTAAAACCTCCTTTTACTTTTGTTTAATTATTTTGTATCAAAATTTAAAATTTAATTATTCCTTATGATTAAAGAATGTTGTACACACAGTATTCTTACACTTTTTTGGGATGTCTGTATTGTATTTGTATCTCTTCATATATGTATCTATTTCTATGACATAGTATGTATAAATACATATAATGTGTATCTTTGTATCAAGAAATAATATACGCACACATATATAGTGTATGTATGTTTATATATGAGCACTTCCTGGTCAAAAAGAAACGAGTAGCTAATCAGAGGTTGTTCTGCGACCACGTGGGTATGACGGTTTCAAAAAATGGCAGGCAGCCAATCACAGAACAATATGGAAACGTGTGAAGTATGATGTCAAACATAGTGGCTGCCATGTATGTAGTGGGCAGGACCTTCCAGCGCTGATCCACCTGGGTTAGCTGCAAAGCACGGCTTGTCCTTGCAGCCAGTCACGGGGCTGCTTTTGAAGGCGTGGGGTAAAATGGTATTACAAAACAGCCTTCAGCCAATCCCAGAACAGTATGAAAGCGTGTTGGTTATGCTGGTTTATGAAATGGCAGCTCCCTGCCATGAAATGGTAGACAATCCAAAATGGTGGCCCCGTCCATATAGTGTGTGTGTGGGGACTTCGTGTTGTGATGTGTGCCCGGCTGAATTACCCTCCCTCCTGGGAGGTGCTGGATAAAAACCTTTCACTTTGTGAGAATAAGAACACAACTGCATTGTTGTGTTAGAAGTGACGTTCTGATACTGTTACACGTGGTCTAATGAAAATATTTTCTTCAGTCATACAGCTTTTTTTTTTCTTGAAGAAGGCCTCACTCTGTTCAGCAATGTCCTGACTAGAGGCATGTGTTAAAAGAAAAAAGATAATTCAGCTTTTCTCTGTGTCAAATCTGTTCTCGTTGCAGAACAAATTTGGTGGTCTGAGTACTACTGAGGAGGGGTAGTTTTGTGAGGACTGCCAGAGTGCCGCTCTGGCCACCTCTGGTTCAGAAACAGGGTTCACACGTACATAAAAAGTTACCCTTGGAACTTTAGAACCTGCCCGTAGCCTTATGCCAGTCACTGCGTTATCTACCTGTGGGAGCTGGATTTGCAATAAACCAGACTCACCTTGCTAAAAAGCAGAAAAGAATAAAAGAAAGATTGTATACAGATGTATACCTTAAACTTTTATCTAATAAATTTTATCTATTAAATATATCTATCTTTTATCTATTAAATTTTTGTTATTTAATATGCTGTACACATTCTGTGAACTTAAAGATTTCATTTGTATCTGTGAAAATTTACAGAAAATAGACATGGGAGAAATATCCTGGCCATTTTCTGTCTAATCCTTAATTTAGCAAACCTGCTGTGCCACTCTGGGTAAATGAGACATGGAAGTACAAAGAAACAGTATATAAGCAATATGCCCTTCAAGCTGAGAAAGTATTAGTATAAAAAGGGCAAATTATAGAAGCGGCTAATGACTGTAATAGTTCCCAAGCTTAAAAACAGATGCATGCTCAATGCTTTACAATTCCCATATAAAAGCATTTACAATCTTGCAGAGACATAATTGAAAGGCAAAACAAAGAAACCTTTAATCATAGCTGGAACATATTTTTAAAACACCAGAAAGGTAGGGACTGGATGGTTGGGAAGTGAATAGTACAAAAAAATAGGTCCTAGTCAACCCTTATTTTTTCTAGGGTAACTCACTTGAAACCAATACTTTCTCCAGAGCTGCACTGGAACCAAATGAGTAATAATTTCCTTTTTCTGAAAGAAACATCAGCAGCACAGAACAGCTGGCAGCTGGAGATAATCCCCAGCATGAGGTCTGCAATTATACAGGGTCCAGAGCTCAGCCTCTCTCCTCAATGTCAACAGGTTTAAGTCAAACGGGCCAGTACAGAAGGTTGTCACCATCTCAGGAGTGCCCTGAGCGAAGGAGCTGCAAGGGGCTGGTCTTATGTGAACACTGACACCTGGATGGTGGGATGTAACTAGATGTGTATGGTGTAAATTTATTAGCTGACTGATCAGGTGGGATGTTTCCAGCACATCAAGTCCTGAGTCTGTTTTGCCTCTTGGACATGAGTCA
This sequence comes from Psophia crepitans, assembly GCA_013399095.1. NCBI lineage: Eukaryota > Metazoa > Chordata > Aves > Gruiformes > Psophiidae > Psophia > Psophia crepitans. The sequence continues at coordinate 341,667 of VWZZ01004911.1, read as the reverse complement.
TGGCATTAAATATATTGTGAGAGCAGCCATGGTGAGGGGTGTTTTCCCTGCATTGCTATGAAAAGGCCAGAGCCTTATTTTTATGGACAGACATCAAGACCAAGTCCAAGTAGCTATAGTAACACCCTGGCTGGCCTTTCAAAAATATGGTCCTGACTCAAGGACCCAAGCAGCTGCATTCCTGGAAAGTGCTAGATTACTACGTAATACGTCAGAATTACTTTTTATTTCCACTTTCGCTATGTGGACAAAGCAACAGAACTTTAGGTAAAGGTTTGTGTATAGGAGGAACACAGAGAACCATCCTTCCAGGGTTTTCATGCAACCTTTTTTTTTTTCCCCCAGATGTAACAATATTATGACATGTCATGACTTCTACATAAACCAGTTTTTGAGCCCCCTCTAGCCCTAGCACATAATCCTTAGGAGTTTGTACAAAGGAAAATTAACTGTTAGGGACAGTTCTGCAACTCACCTGAAAACCATGCAAAAACTGTGGCATGTCTTATCTCTTTTAAATGGTTTCCTGTATCTGTGCTTTTTTGATACTTGTTATTGAGGCAAATCACATCATTGTGAGGAGTATCTAGATTGTTTTGCTTCTAAGTGTAAGAGGTTAAAAAGGATGACACTTTAAGCATTAAAAATGACAGAAAGAACACTTTCAGTCAGTCATTATTTAGCAAGCTAATTTTTCCCAGAGACAATATAATCACTATAAATGATGACTTTTGTATCAGTTGTTATTTCTTATAAATCCATTCAATAAAGATAATCAAGCATTCTGCTAAGGTATTGCTGTTATGGGTTCTGTCTTTATAAACCATTCCTATATAGGAATATAACAAAAAATCGTAGAACACATATGTATTTTGTTTGCATACACTTTAAAATAAAGTTTTATCAAAATCCCATTCTGACACTGTAGTCTCATTCAAAAAAAAATTTATCACGTGCAAAATTCATAGCTAACGTCCAGGGAGACAACATCTGCAGCCTTTTCCTCATCCACTTAGTGGGTCATGTTGTCATAGGAGATCAGGTTGGTCAAGCAGAACCTGCTTTTCATGAACCCATGCTGGCTGGGCCTGATCACCTGGGTCCTGTACATGCCATGTGATGGCACTCAGGATGATCTCCTCCATAACCTTCCCTGCACCAAGGCCACACTGACAGGCCTGTAGATCCCTGGATCCTCCTTCTGCCTCCTATTGACACGCTCCAGGTGGGATTCAGCTCACAGATTAAAATACTTAAATTAAAATGTTAACATTTGGGCATACAATGGAGCTTGGTATCTGAGCTCTCATTATAATCAATGGAGAGCGATCTGGTACGTGCAAAATGTGGAGAGCTACTCAGTGTATCCTCAAGCAGACATATACATATGATTGGCCTAATTTGCAAGCTGAATCTGTTTTGCTTCTTTCTCCTATTTTCTTTCCAGCAAAGGATGGACAACTGCAGCAGAGGGAAAAATAATTTGTAGCCAACAAACAATCCCACAAACACACGAGACATGATTACTTGCGGCTTTGTTTTAGTTACCAATGCTGGAGGTCTCATACATTCCCTAATTTCCTTCTGAATGATCAGTGCTTCTAGAGCACTTCTGGAAGTCTTGTTTTTCACCAAGGTTCAGTAAGAAGGTTGTCTCTTCCTCTGAAATGGAGAGGATGTGTTTCTTACTATGACATCTCTTGCAAATGTGCACTACATGGGATGATATTCAGTATTTGTCTTGAATTTGAAACTGAGACGTTTCTTGAGAGAAGTATTCTGTTGTAAGGACATCTTATTGGGTATTCAAGATCTGTCCTGCTTGTAGATAGATTCAAAAGATCCCAGAAGGACTGAGATGAACCCACCTCAGAAGATGTAGCTGTGTCTTGATGTACAGCCATGTACAGAAAACCCATGGAACCAGGATGTAGAAGACATAAGAGGCTCTAACTTCAGAGTTCATCACCACCTACATACTTGACAGTAACGGAAGAAAGGAAGGACAGGCATGCCTTCAGAAGTCCCATGGAGGATTTTTATTTGCTGGGCACTACAAATTAACTGCTTCAGCACTGGAGTGGAAAACATTGTTCTTTTATAATGATTGTGGAATCTATTTTAAATGTAATGCTTGTGAGCTGTCTGAATACAGTGAGCATCAGCCAAGATTAAGAGGTCTGATTTCAGATACCATCCGCGGCCAGATCAGCATTTGGATTAAACCCTTTGAAATTGTTGGCATGAAACCAATTTATAAAATCCCATGTTATTGTTATTTTATCAATTATGTATGTATTTAATATATGTGCTTTTATTCGACAATTTTATTAAAAATAACTCTGGAAATGAATATATACTTATTATAGAGTTTATAATTTAGTATGTGAGAGAAATTTCACCAGTTTCTAGTTAGAGAAGAGCTCACCTACCCCATCCTGGAACCCAGGCAAGTTAAGTTCTTCTTTCTCGAAAATTCTGAGCTGATATCTACCAAGACCCTGCTGATTACAGTTAATTACAGAAGATATCTGAATAATTTCCTGTGATTACTTCTACTGTAGTTTCCAATGATTTTATTTTTGAAAGAAAACCACTACCAACAAAAAGGGAGCTGAAGAGTATCGTTTTGTAGGGTGAAGTACAAGAAGCTTTGAAGATATCCAGGTGAAATGTATTTGTGGTTTTATCTTTGAACAACTCTAGTTACATGAGTACTTTAAGTATGTGTCAGGTACAATTAGTTTTTAATGAATCTGTAATGAGTCTAATTATATTCTGCAATTCGAAATGCTGCCTAATTTTCTTCCTAGTCAAAGTTGTTGCCCATTTGCTTTATTACCCACTCTAGCTAGGGCAGTGTTTACTGCCCTTGTTCCCTGCGCCATGAGTCTCTCTTGTTTGAGTGAGGTAGAGTCAGTGATTCCTGGCTTGAAAAGCAGCAGGGCACAGATGTACCGACTCTTGAACAAATAGGCCAGCCAGCACATTACCTTTAAGAACTGATAATCAGGCTCTTTTGTGTCTTTTAATGACAGTGAAAAACACCTGCATACACAAATATATATAATCTTGTTTGATTATATTAGTTCTTTTCTCTTACTGGCTGGAATTGCTGTTTTGTAGTGTAGCAGCATAAATACATTTTCAAGCCATGGTGAAAAGTAGCAGCTAAACCAAACTGAAACTCCTTATAATAGTAATCTCTATGGGTTCGTGAAGCATGGGCTCATGAAAGGCAAGTCCTGCCTCACCAACCTCATCTCCTTCTATGACCAGGTGACCCACCTGGTGGATGAGGGAAAGGCTGTTGATGTAGTCTACCTAGACTTCAGCAAAGCCTTTGACCTGGTCTCCCACAGCATTCTCCTAGAGAAGTTGGTGGCCCATGGCCTGGAGAGGTACACTCTTCACTGGGTTCATAACTGGCTGGATGGCCGGGCCCAGAGAGTGGTGGTGAATGGAGTGAAATCCAACTGGCGACCGGTCATGAGTGGTGTTCCCCAGGGGTCAGTGTTGGGGCCCATCCTCTTCAACATTGTTGATGATTTGGATGAGGGAACTGAGTGCACCCTCAGTAAGTTTGCAGATGACACCGAGCTGGAGGGAAGTGTTGATCTGCCGGAGGGTAGGATGGCTCTGCAGAGGGACCTGGACAGGTTGGATCGCTGGGCAGAGGCCAACGGGATGAGGTTTAATGTGGCAAAGTGCCGGGTCCTGCACTTTGGCCACAACAACCCCAGGCAGCGCTACAGGCTGGGAGCGGGGTGGCTGGAAAGCTGTGTAGAGGAAAAGGACCTGGGAGTGCTGATTGATGCTCGCCTGGACATGAGCCGGCAGTGTGCCCAGGTGGCCAAGAAGGCCAACGGCATCCTGGCCTGTATCAGGAATAGTGTGGCCAGCAGGAGCAGGGAGGTGATCATCCTGCTTTCAGGTTTTTCACTTGTTCCAGCAACAGTGAAACAGCGTATGAAGAGACCAGTGCATTTTTATGTGATCGCCCTGTACTCAGCCCTGGTGAGACTGCACCTCGAGTCCTGTGTCCAGTTTTGGGCCCCTCACCACAAGAAAGACATTGAGGCCCTGGAGCGTGTCCAGAGAAGGGCAACGAAACTGGTGAAGGGGCTGGAGCACAGGTCTTATGAGGAGCAGCTGAGGGAACTGGGCTTGTTTAGTCTGGAGAAGAGGAGGCTCAGGGGAGACCTTATTGCCCTCTACAACTCCCTGAAAGGAAGTTGTGGCGAGCTGGGAGTCAGCCTCTTCTCACAGACAGCTAGTGACGGGACAAGGGGGAACAGCTGCAAGTTGCACCAGGGGAGGTTTAGGTTGGAGATGAGGAGAAATTTCTTCTCAGAAAGGGTGGTCGGGCATTGGAATGGGTTGCCCAGGGAGGTGGTGGAGTCACCATCCCTGCGGGTGTTCAACGAAAGGTTGGATGTGGTACTTAAGGACATGGTTTAGCGGGTAACAGGTGGTGGGGGGATGTTTGGACTAGATGATCCTTGAGGTCTCTTCCAACCTTAATGATTCTATGATTCTGTGATTCTCTCTGTGTGAAACTTAAGAGTCTTCTTAATGTGCTGTGAAGTAGCACTTTGCAGCCTCCACAACAAATAGAATAAATATATACTCAGCAGGTTTAGGGGAAGAGACAAGGGATAATCTCAAACCTAGCTGAAACATGGTTCAAATAAATTATTCCTTATATTCAACTCAGGATGAATACACAGTTTTAGACTTGCAAAGAGGTTAATAGAAAAAAAAAATCAATGTTGTATACAAATGAAGAACCAGGGCATAATAAAATTTATGTATAAAAGATTATAATCTTGAAGAGAAAATATAAATTGAATAGTAGAGAAAAAGGTAACCTAGTGAAGAAGAAAGATGGAGAATCGTTCATTTCACTGCAGAGAGGATACAAGTCTTCTGATATAAGTGCAAGCAAATTTTTATCTGTGCATATTTTGGCATGTATCAGTAGAGTTAACACTGATATTAATCTGACATAAATTATCACAGAGGGTACTCCCTTAAGTCCTAACTCAATGTATATGAAAGCTATTCAGAAACTTTACAGTGGCTTTAAGACAGATCTGAATTAAAGCTTAATTTTTGAAAGAAAAAATAACAAGTGATTCTCTTTTGGAAAGTATCTCAATACACGTACTGAACACAGGAAAAAGCAAAAGTCAAATAATATGATTTGCCTAAGAAGCCGATGGGTCTCTCTGGGCTAAAAGAGGCAAAGAAATAAAAAGAAAATGATGCAATTTGTCTTTGGCAGGAGAGTAACAAGTGAAATGACACCAATTTATCTTGAGAGAAGCAAAAATGGAAGTAGAAGGCATGAAAAGGCAAGAACAAGAGTTCTGAGTAAAATTCTTTCATTTTTTTCCCTAGGCTGAAAATAAATACCTAAATAAACACATTAAAACATTCACAGCTTTTTTCCAAAGAAGAAAATAATCCTCATTTCACAGATAAGTGAACTGAGGGGATGCAAGCTCAAGCAAGGGAGGCAGTCATGCTTTAGGATTTCTGCTGTCAAAAATTAGATTCTTCAAATCCTGTTTATCTTCTGCCTCACTCTGGAGTATCAAAGCTGCTGATGCTGAAGTTCTGCTTGCGGCCTGACCAGAAGCAACCCAGGGCTGAACACAAGTAAGTCTTGCTGGAATTAAAGGAGAGACACTCTTCTGGTTGCCTCATACCAAGGACTTCATCCCTTAGAAATTGTTCAGATTACATTAGAGAGCCAAGCTCTGTCCAAGACACCAAAGGAACATACGCTGTTGCCTCCTCAGTTTGTTTTTTTTTTCACCGGTAGTTCAGAGACTAGTAGGCTGTGGGAAAAAAATAGGTCTAATTCTCCACCTGTCTTAGTTTGGTAATGACTCAGCTATGCAGTGTCCTGAGACAGGGCCTTTTTATTTCTCCACATTGAAACTGTTCTTAAAAAATAAAAAAAAATCACCCAGTGCTTCCATATTTTCTATTCACTTTCTAGAAATCATATTTTCTCCTAGATTTCTTTTTCATTCTCCACTGTTGAATATTGAACCAAGGAATTAATGGGAAGAAAATTCCTTCACAAGTGCTGTCCTCATGTATCTGATCTAAACCCACTGAAATCGGACTTGATGTGTCTATCTGCTTGTTAAATAAGTTTATCCAGCTGCAGCCTATGATGATGCAGTCAACCAGAGGAAGTCAGTACATATGAGTTAACTTAGTGTGCTTAACATATTTTTCCTGACTGCTGGCTTGCTGCCTATCAGTCAGGAAAAAGCATTCTGCTGAGTCTGAACACACTGTTTCTTTTATTTTTATCTATGTGAGTTCATACTACAGTAAGAACTGTATAAAGTGTGTATATATATATATATAAAGTAATGATGTGTATCTAGATCTATTCTTGATTTGATTGCTTGCCTACATCATTTAATGTTTCAGTTCCCTGCTTGTAAAATACAGAAAATGACAAAAATCTTCTTTGCAAAGTGCTCTAAGATTAAGCTTATTATTAAAAATAAACATATCAACAAAAAGCAAAACTATCAATTAACTCATAAATTATTGTCAAAACTTCCATTTCCTTCATAGGGTTAAGCTGTCATCCCTGAGAAGTATGGCTGTAGTATTCGCAGGGTATAGATCATACCCGACTAAATGCTATCTAGCCACCTATAGAGACAAATCTCAGTAGCTGCTGTGTCTGATTTGGTTGGGAGCATCCTCAGCGTGAGGAATCTGACATCCTGTGCTACAGGTCCTGTAGTTGCTGTAAGAACAACTTTAAAAGTTGTTTAATAACAGGTCTGAGGGAAGTATATCCAAGACACCTCACCAGATGTTTGGAGTTTAGAAAAAGTGACTCTAGCAGATTAATCTTCTATAAAAGCTTTAATCTAAGTATATATTTAGAAAGCCACAGTGTCATTGATAGGAGAACCTTACTCACTGAGAGGTACTACCTCATGCTTTCTTACTGGTAATTACAAAATATTTGTTTTGCACATCCTGGTCTAGTATGGAGGATGTGACAGAAAGAGTAGGCAGAGATGTTTTAAAGAAAGCAAGCTATCTCCCACAGAGGTCTTTTTTTCTGCTATTCTTACACCCATAGGCTTTAAACAGTTTTAAGACTCAGTATTGGAGAACTGCTTGTTAGAGTCAGGCCTGTAACAGCTTTGCTCATTCTGTTGAAGCCCTACATGTAAGAAATTTGCTGATTAGCATTCAACAAGCTTGAAATATAGATGCAGAGAGTCACAAATACATGGCTGGAAGGGGCCTGGTAAAGATGTCTAATGCAATTTCTTGCCCCAAGGCAAGATCAAATGCAGCTAAAGTATTTCTGACAGATGTTTATCCAGTCTATTCATAGGAGTGTCAGTGATGGATACTGTACAATGTCTCAGACAAGCTGTTTTCAAGACAAAGGACAAAATTTCAAAATGCAGCCTTGTGTTCTAGGGCTAGGAGGTAAATGACAGCTGTTTGAGAGCTTTGTTATACTGGTACTTATCCTGGTTTACATTAATATGCATATCATCCATAGGGTGTTGAAATTATATCTCCTGCATGATGTGCTGGCTGTTGGGACTGTGTGAGGTGAATGGAGATGTATATACTGTGTTTATGAAATACAAAATCTTGCTATGTGGCTATGTGGTTTAAGGATAACTGTCTTAAGGATGATTTAGCCATATCAAGAGTACATGTTGGCATTTTCAAGAAAGTCAAAATGTTTTAGGACCACAAATGTAATTAAAAACTAGAAGACTTTGCATTCAGAAAGTTACGTGCACACTTTAGAAAGGTACCTACAGCTCTCTGCGATTTGATAGGCATTGTTATTGAAGGTATTAACCATAGTGCTGTTAGCCTAGGATTTGTCCTTGCTGAAAATGAAGTGTTACCTTAAAGTGAGTCTGCTTATGGAATTAAATAAAACAAACATCTCACAGGTTCATGTGTGTGTGGACTTCACTGCATTTTTTCTTTTGTCTACTTTCAAATACCTACTTGGATTAGTAAATATTTGAAAGTAGGCAAAGAAAATAAAGATTCAATCTATTTTTCATGATCCCAAAGAGAAACCAGTATGAGATACAATTTGAAAATATGATTAATAGCTTCTACAGGATTTTTTCCAGGGTATTTTAAATCTTCAGACCTGCTGCTTTAATTATATCTGAATTCAAACTGTCAATTATTTTTAACTATTTTGGGCCTGTATAGTGTTATGAACCCTTGTAGCAAATAGCTAATGTTATCCCAGAAATGAATCAAAAGACTTACATGTTTCACAAAAGCAGTAAGAAGCAGGGGGTGGGTGTGGGGGGTAGGGGTGTGTGTGGAAGCGGAATTCCTCTGGTAAAATCAGTAAAAATAGTAGACATTTAGGTTGGGACAGATATGCAAAATGTTCTACTAATTTCCCAATACATGTTTAATGGCACAGTCTGAACTTGACAACTAAACACATGTGGAAAATGATGAAAACCAAAACCATATTCCTACATAATTATCGTGCATTTCTCTTAATTCTGTTGCTTGTAAGGAATTTTGTCATCAAACAGATATGAACCATTGCATAGCAACACTTTTATGAAATTATTTTTAATGCATGAAATGCACTGTATTCCATTCAAAATCTTTTTGGAAAATAAGAGATGTTCCCAAGTGTTAAAGGAAATCTTTCACAATCATAAGGCATGTATAAAATAAATGTATTAATTGAAATTGTATCTTGACTCTTGCTAAAGTATAACAGAAAATTATTTAAATCAGTAGGATTTACCATAACAATACTGTAGCCATTATTTTTTCTGTTCAGTGAATTACAAAAACCTTCTATTGTTTGATTTACTACAGAAGAGCATATTCTTCTTAAAAACTACACTCTGTATTTTGCTTTACCCATCCTTCACTCCAAATAAGGTCAGAGGATCTGTAGGAGATACAAGAGGACTGATGCATCATGGATTGTCAGAAGGATGAAACGTTGGCTTCTCCTATATATAAACCCCTATGCCAAGAAATGAGAGAGATGGTAGACAGGTGCATTGAAAAAGTGTCATCAATATCCGCATTTCTAGAAAGTATTCAGCATTTATCATTCACTGAAAAGAGCCACTAAATCATTCCTGTGTCACAGTCCTGATTTGTTTATAAGACACTTTCCAAGGCTTAAAACACACACACACTGAGTAGCTAAAGTAAGTTTGAGGGTCTCTCCTACAATCCCCTAACAATTTAGGAAGTACAGCAATCTAAAAAATGCTGATTCATTTGGCTGTCACTCTAACTTTCCACAATTTCACAAGCATCATATGTTCCGTAACGAATCATGTCCTTCCCTGAGAGAACTTAATCTTGTTTTTTTTTCATTGACGTGGAAATATGTTTGCATAAGATAGCTTTTTTTTCCATATGGTAGGTCTAGGTCACAAAATCACTAATCCTTAAATGGTAGTTATTTTTAGAATTAAAGAACCAGACCTTCAAAACTATGTTGTCTAGGCACCTTAAAAGAAGTTCTGCTTTCTCTGGTAGAAGTTTATATAACTTCAAATTTGATCCAAAGTTTTTTAACGCTGCTGACAACCATCTTTCGGGCCACTCCTGTACTCGTATAACAAAACCAACAGTTACTGAAAGTTTGATCTGAATAGGCACAGTAGAATTTCTGTGTAAGTTAACAAGGTTAGACTTTTGAAGTATTTTTTTAACAGAAGAGCCCTATTTAAATCTGCAGAGTAAATATGTTGGCAGGAGTTGTAGTTGAAGAGACATCAAATTTTTTTCAGCATAAAATAAGTGTCTAGCATACTAAGGTCTGCAGTACGTCCTTAGTTTGATACCAGTCACTAAATGTATTTGAATGCAACTCGCACTAATTGTAGCCAAAAGAAGAAGAAAAAAAAAAAAAGAAAGAAAGAAAAGAAAAGAAAATAGGTGGCTACAAAATGCACATTTGTCGGACAGTTACAAGGGTGAAAACAGAGCTCCAGTCCATGGGAAGTAGAGCTAAAATGCAATTTGTGAGCAGGTGTCAGCTCTCTGCATCACAATATTGCCTCTTCCATGCCACTAAGTAGAAGTACAAGCTTACCTAGATGAGAGTGAATCATAGAAAAGGGAACTGTCATGCTGGAGAAGATGAGAAACCATGTATTAGAAGATGTGGTGTTATTCAGGCTTGTGTACGCTTTCACTGAACTTTAAATACTTTTAGGCACATTTAGACTTTAATTTTTCAAAGGCACTCTGCCTTTGAACCTCAGTTCTTTTTAATCTTTCTGGTATTGGGTACTTTTGCACACAAAACTCTATGGTTTTGTGCCTTCTACGTTACTTCCTCTGTATGACAATATTTCATGGAAACACCACACATGATCACATATACTAAAAAGTGCCAAATCATCTTTCCTTTACATTTAACACTTCCTAAGCAACTGCAGTGTTGTAGCTGATCAGGGACAATTAATTGTTATAACAGCATGATAAAGTATTGGAAAGTACTGTACTTTTAACTGCAGTGATTGTATTCTTCCATGTTATACTTGCTAAAAGAACTTAGTAATGTTGAGAGTACTGATGTAAGAGGGCTCCTATTCTAAAGAGGTAACCCAAGAGTGGTTTAAAATTGAAGGGAATTCAGAGTAGAGAAGAGATTTTGAGAAGTGCCAGTGAAGAGTAATTTAAAATTTTCATTTTTTCTCTTGAGTACAACAGCAATATCAAGAAAACAGAAAGGAAAGAGCTAATCACTGGACTTGTTCTGTCAAGGACTTTCTTACACTTGCTGTAATTCAGACCTAAACTCCACGCTGTTGAGGGCACTGCTTACATTTTAGTGCCTTTTGCAGGCTACCTAGAGTGTTTCACATTGTGTAAAGGCTACTTTATTAGAATGAGTTATCAAAGCAGGCGCTAAGGCCAAGCCAATCAGCGTTGATGGTGGTGCCTCTGTGATAACATATATAAGGGGGAAAAAAAACCTTGCGGAATTGCAGCTGAAGAGAGGAGTGAGAATATGTGACAGAAACAACTCTGCGGACAGTAAGGTTGAAGAAGAAGGAAGGAGAGGAGCTGCTCCATTGCCCTGCAGCCCATAGTGAAGACTGTGATGAGGCAGGCTGTCCCCCTGCTGTCCATTGAGGTCCATGGAGGAGCAGATATCCACCCACAGCCCGTGGAGGACCCCAGGCTGGAGCAGGAGGATGCCCGAAGGAAGCTGTGATCCCATGGGAAGCCCGCAGTGGAGCAGGTTCCTGGCAGGACCTGTGGCCCCATGGAGAGAGGAACCCATGATGGAGCAGGTTTGCTGACAGGACTTGTGATCCCATGGGGGACCCACACTGGAGCAGTCTGCTCCTGAAGGTCTGCACCCCATGGGAAAGACCCACACTGGAGCAGTTCATGAAGGACTGTAGCCTGTGGGAAGGACTCATGTTGGAGAAGTTGGTGGAGGGCTGTCTTCTGTGAGAGGGACTCCATGCTGGAGCAGGGGACGAGTGTGAGGAGTCCTCCCACTGAGGAGGAAGGAGCAGCAAAAGCAACGCGTGATGAACTGACCACAACCCCCGTTCCCCATCCCCCTGTGCCACTGAGGTAGAAAATTTTTTAGTAAAGTTAAACCCAGGAAGAAGGGAGGGGTGGAGGGAAGGTGTTTTAAGATTTAGTTCTTGTTTATCATTATCCTATTCTGATTGGATTGGCAATAAATTAACTTAATGCTTTGTGAAATCCAAAGACAGACTGCAGGGGAAGATCACAAGACAGAAAAGGAAGATCTTCAGTAGCGTAATAAACGAGAAGGCCCCGCTAGAAAAGGGTATATTTTTGCTGAACAGATACGTGCATGTTGATCAAACTGTGGAGAAAAAGAAGGAAAAAAATTACCTGTGTTGCAGAAAAAAAAGTCCCATCTGCCTGTCATACTCATGCCTATTCCCCTCACTTTCCCACACAATGGAAAACATACTCCTGTGATTCCCTGTAACCACTACAGTCTTTTCAATTCTGTTTTCGAAAATAAATAACTCGTTACGTTACTTAAAATAATAAAATGATCCTTCTTAGAATTTTCTGAAGGCTTCTACACTTTCTGTGGTTTTCCTACAGATGTATGTTCTTTTTTGTACTTTGTAGCCTGTAAAAACTGAACATTGCAACATAAGCAAACATCTTAATCAATGAACTAAATGTGGTGGTAAATCCTTCATGGCTGCTCCTGACACGGATAAAAATTTTGCACATAAACCAACCTCATCTTCTAAAGAATGAAGTTTTATCTAGTCAACACAAATTAGACAGACAATTACAAATTTTTCAAGGTCTTATAGACATTTTTGACATGTGTAGTGGGATTTATAATTTGAGTAGAAAAGTAGAATGCTAAAATCCTAGAGAAGAGGTAATTTTGACCTTTCCTTCATATATATCTTTTGCTCTTTCAAGAAGATGTAATCTAAATACCAGTTAAACTAGCAAATGAATATTTTTTCAAAATTTTTTCCAACTGTGAAGCTTGGCAGCCACATCATTAGGATTAACTTGTGATCTAAATGCCATCTTGCAGCTCAGCTATCTGCTACTAAATATTGGATGCTTCTCTGTGGAAACCACTTTATTGCTTGCCTAAATATTTTATTCAGAACACTCATGTGAACAACTGGCTATGAGACAACGTGGAAGGAGCCTGGAAATGTCCAGTGGAAAAAAAAAACACAACACAAAAAATCAAAAAATGAGGCTGTAGGTCAGCAAGCAGCAAAGACTTTATGACTTCTTTGAATTGCCAGCATTTAGAACAAAGCAGATCAAATTAGGAAAAATTATAGATGGAAGATACTGTCTGACAAGATAAGATTGCCACATGTAACACCTGTATGTTGAATTTAACCTCGTGAGACCAATGGACCTTATGGTTAGCCCCTTTGGCCATGTGGGCTCTTCACATTATAGTTTTTCACGAGCACTACGTATGGGAGAGTAGTCTGAAAGCAATGTAATCAGTGCAGAGTACCATTTCAACCAGTTCACAAACTTCTTGGAAGGCTAAACGGAGATTTCCACAAGTCGCGATGCCATTTCCAGATGCAGAGTTAGAGCAATAGTGTGACATAACCCTGTGCAATGCAGACATACCCAGAATAATATCTGCCCTGCTTTAACCTCTTATAGGACATAGTAAAGATGCATTACATGACTTTTTTTTTCTCTAGTGTGCTCAAGTTATTTAAATCAGGAGGTAGCACATGCTTGTGCATCCATTCAGATTTAACTAACTTGAGCAGCAGGTACGCTGAGGTAGGTAATTCTTGATTATCTAAGTGTTTTTACAGAGAAAATGAATTATCCCTCTACAGAAGAGAATAAGGCAAAGCATTGACCAGGAGGGAAAAGAAGACCTCATTCACATGTATTTTCAAAGTCAAATCTCTTTTGTCATTTACTTTTCTTAATGAAATTTGCTTTAGTTACTTTTTTTTTTTCATTGCCTTGTCTCTGAACCTTCATTAATGTATTAGCCCTTCTCTTCCATAATCATTTAGGGTCATTGCCCTGTTTAAGGCTATTTGCACACAGAAGATAACAAAATATTAGGATGCTTGGTCTTAATTAACTGCCATTGGTTCCACTGCAGTTTCTGCATACAAAGTTTTGCAGCCTGTGAGAACTTGCACCTCTCTTCCTGCATACAAAAAGAATAGCAGGAAATATGGACTGTTGCTTTGGATCACGAAGCCTGAACAACAGTGAGTTGTACCTTTTCTTATCAACAAATCATACGAAGGTGGTTTTGGGACCATGCCTATCTATACCTTTTCTGCTATCTAGCTAACAAAATAATTTATTCTCCATCTTCTGAACAACTATGGAATATGTACAGTTATTTGTACCAAAGCAAGTGCACTTCTGCCACTGAAAAAAAAGAACAAAAGATGACTGGTATAACACTGTAAGTTCAGATGCGTACAACTGAAATTCTGCTCTGCATTGGCCTGAAAATTTAACCTATGAAATAGAGATGGTAAATTGCATTTAGTTCAAAGACAACTGCAGTAAACAAGCACAATGGCTTTGCATAGTTTATTGGATGCAGTGATTATCTATTTAATTGGTTTTCATATGTGTTGGATATCTGCAAGTGTAAATGAGATGGTTAAATCTCTCAAAGGTTTAAACTGTTGTACTTACACAGGCTACTTATCATCTACAGTTTGATTCTTTCTCTGCATCATCAATAACAACAATAGCAGCAGTAATAATAATCCAGCTGAGAATAATTCTTTGATGCTGTTTGTGTGGCTAATTGTGAGAACATAAAATAAATCCTACTTCCAGCATATCTGCCGGCAGTGTCTGTTTACTTCTGAAACTGTGAATACATTTTGGATCTGTGAACAGTGGTTGCCTTGGAGAGTATGTTTTACATAAACATTGAAGGAAAATTGGTCTATGGCAAGAAAAGAGACTTAACCTTTGTGTATTAGAAAACAGATGGGTCAATAACAGGGTATGGTCTGGATTATGTCTTACTCATTATTTTTATTCCATCTAAAAAGCTGAAGAAGTCTGAGATGCCCTACTGTTGTGTGTGCCTTTTTTAAAATGAGAGCTTATTCCACACAGAAACTGGGAAAGTTAGGTTATATACAAGGTTTCTTATAAACAACAGATACCAGACAGTGTGATTGTTCTGTGAAAATCTGGCAGTTATTGACTATACGGTTATTTACTGTGTGTTTGCCAAAGACTAAGAATTAATTGCCAGCAGATTTCCTATTATTAAATAAAAGCACATGTAAATGTTATTAATTCAATCCCTTTATCCTTTGTGTTACGGATAGTTTATAAAACATAAATCAGCACTGAATAGCAGCTATGAACATTTTCTGAATGTCTTGAAGGCAACTGAAAGTACTGCAGTAGGCAATATAGTAGGTTATAGCTTTCCGTTAACATCCTCAAAATTTATGGCCATTCATTAGCTATGCATTAGAATGTTTGTGAGCTACTTTTTAACCTATTATAAAGTCCTTGTATGTGTCTCCATTCACAAAATTCTAGTTATGATCCAAAGGAAAAGCAGAGAGGTGCCTGAACAGAATGAGATATATATGTAGGGAAAGCAGAAATATTCCCAAAAGTGCTGATGAGTTGTCACCCCAGGTGTTAGTGGTTGGCTTTGAACACAGGGTAGTCACACAGGGTGTAAGATAAGTTATTTGAATGTCTTGTGGAAACAACATGTCTGCAAGGAAGCTTATAATGAAGAGGTTGAAGCACAAAGGGCCAACTTACAGAGTAGGCACAGGTCTTGCATTCACTGGCTTTGAAGGATGAGTCTGTATATATTAACGGGCATTTTCACAGGGATCTTCCCTGAAGGCTGGTATGCAGCTCTTAAGGGAATGTACTGGTTTTGGCTGGGATAGAGTTAATTTTCTTCACAGTAGCTTATATAGTGCTATGGTTTGGATTTGCGACAAAAAAAAATGTTGATAACACATCTATGTTTTAGCTGTTCCTGAACAGTCTTTGCAGAGCATCAAGACCTTCTGTTTCTCATGCTGCCCTGCCAGTGAGTAGGCTGGGGGTGCACAAGAAGTTGGGGGGACACAGAGCTGGGACAGCTCTCCTCAACTGACCAAAGGGATATCTCATACCGTATGATGTCATGCTCAGCAATAAACGCTGAGGAGAGAAATGGGATATTCGAAGTTACAGTGTCTTCCCAAGTAACCGTTACTCATGATGGAGCCCTGCTTTCCTGGAAATGGCTAAACACCTGCCTGCTGATGGGAAGAACTGAATGAATTCCTCATTTTACTTTGCTTGTGTGCTCTGCTTTTGCTTTACCGGTTAAACTGTCTTAATCTCAACCAAGGAGTTACCGCACTTTTACCCTTCTGAATTTCTTCCCCATATCACTGGGGGAGTGAGCAAGCGGTTGTGTGGGGCTGAGTTACCAACTAGCGTTCACACACAACAGTCAGCCAACAATTTCAGTATACAGACAGAAAACTGCTTGATAGTCCCTCCACTACCAGTCCATTAGGTCCACTTTGGAAACTGACTTCTTAATTTTTCCCTATTGCGAATATGGCAGTAGGTATGCAGGAGAGAAATGGCTTGAGTCAGAGCCACCAGATGGGAAGGGAGATCTTCAGGACATTCAAAATAACACAGGAATGAGGATCTGAGGCACAACGTAGAGTTAAGCTATACATATTGGATGTTATCCATCTAAATTACATTTCATTACATTGATTCAATTGCAAGCCACCTCTGATTTCCAGCTGGATACAAATATTTTCAGTGTTGTTATTGTTTCACCATCTAAATTAAATTCGCTGTTTGAAACTCCCCCCCCCTCCCCAATTGATTTTTTTTCTGTTATGACAAATCAATGACAGGCTACATTACATTTTCATCCGCTAGAAAAACAGGGTGGTTTTTTTTCCAGGATGCTCTTTATCCTTTGGGTTAGTGTTCTTTCTGTTACAAATTACCCCTTCCAGCAAGCTGCAGTGTATGGTCTGTGTTCATGGGACGAATCACTTTCTCCTTTTAGCAAAATCTAATTTTGGTTTTACCTAGCTCACAAGATAGATAATGCTCCCAAGGGTAAAGCCTCCCTGGTCTAAATAGTTAGGTGCAGACAGTCATATGTTAGCTCAGTCTGTGCTCTGAATTGGTGGGATGCAAGCCAGATTGCATGTGAAGGTTGTTCAGTCATGTTAGTGCTTGGCTGTCCTCACACTGCCAAGTCTTATCACTCAGCTGGGCATCCACCGCTGACCTCTGGACAGGGCTCACCTCCTTGTGCTGTACTGCAAACCTGCAAGAACAGCCAGAGGCTGTGTGGGAACATGACTTCCCATGGCCAAGTGCAACAGGCTTGACCACGCCATGGGCACCCTTGCACAGATCACCTGTGAGGCAGCCCTGGGCATGGAGGGCTGGCAGACAGGAGGCACATCATGCCACATGACTGGTAGGGTTGAGAGCCTCTCCTTTGGTATGGTATGGGCATAGCCAATGACACAGGCAGGGAAACAACCAGCAACCGACTGAAGAGGAGAGCCTCTCACAAGTTTTGTCGGATCTCCATATCTGATCTGTGATGGGAAAGGATTTCTGTCTGCCTGAACTGATGGAGCACACAGAAGATCAAGTTATCAAAATACTTTCCAAGAGAAAGACAAATATCAATGGGCACTTTGCTGTCATCTATTCTTCCCTTTGTCTGGTATAGTTTGTATACACATGTGTGCACATGCACAGGAGGGACAGACTGCTGGGCAGGACAAGGTTAAAGTCACAGCAATGTTTTGAATGGTTTTTAGCTAAGACTTGTTTGGCTCTGAAAATGCTGTAGTTTACAGTGATCCTCTCTAGAAATAATTTAACAGCTTCCCTGAAAGCAGCGTTTGTAACTCTCAGTCTTGCTTTCCATACAAAGTAATCGTACGGTGGAAAGGCAAGGTGACCTCAGATAAGGTAATCTTGAAATGTCTGACACTGGTGTTGCTTCACCTTGTAATGCATTTCTTCAGAGAAATAAAAGAAACAGAAGTGTGGGGCACCAAATGAATTGTGTGACTTCACTTCATAGAATAATATTCTCTTCTTGTGTAACATTAGGAAAAATTTCTTTGCAGTTAGTGTAGTGTTTATTTCATTCAGCTGTCGTGTAAGTGAATGTTGCGTATTAAAATACGCATATCTATGTGGACACATGTAACAGAAAAAACCTGTTAATTTAGGACATATAAATAATACATGTTTCCAAAATTAACAGGTACATTTCCTCTGATGAGAAAAAAAACTGTCTGCAGACTGAGTCACAGAGAAAAATACTGGATTCGATAAGGTTGTTCATGAAGCTAAACACACAGCTATGGCTAGCATATATTATTTGTTCTAAAACCAGGATTATTTGCTTTGGTATGAAAAGAAAATGCAAATGCATAAGCTAAAAATAAGGCTTCTTTTTCATGCAATAACAGAACTATGAGCTTAGCTTTGTTTTCACCCTGTATAAGACTTGGCTTACTCAACCTTTACTTTCAAGTTGCTCTAGTAAACGGAGCAAGCTGGGTTACAGTGAGAAAGCCTGAACTGAAAGCCCTTGCTGAGCGGTGGGAGCTAAGACAGGACCACAGTAACCACAGAGGCTCATACTCAATTTAGCTGTATGGACAGTATTAAATATTTTCTCTCTGAGCTAAATACTTCCTATCATTTTTACATTACTGAGAGAGCTTATGCCAAATAATGCCTCCTGAAATAGAGCACTCCAAAGTTGCAAACCAGAAGTGTCATTCAGGGTTAACATAGGGAGAAAGACTTTTAAAATCAGTTTAATAAGCTGATGTGAATTGTATACAGACAAACCTACAATATCAGGATCTTGTGACAAACTTACAAGGGCAGACTCTTCAAAGATAGTGCTATTCAACCGTCTTCTCTGTTAAGGAGCTGCTTCTGGAATGCTGTAGACTGAATTCCTACCACTGAAGCACCTATTATGAGAAAAGCTAAGGATGTGTAACTTTGTGATTTACAGTTGTGACAAAGATGGAGCAGCTTGTCCACTAAGTAACAGAAGGAGAGCCATATGTACATAGACGTAACTATAGGAAGAGTTTTTTTCAGTGAATTGACGTTGGTTGTACCAGTAAGTACACTGGAAAAGAGATGTAGCAAAGCTGGCAGGGTCCAACCTTCTCAGTCAAACAATGTTAAAAACGTTCTTACTTTTGGCAGCATTGTCAGGGCTGCTTGTATTTGAACTGCCTGTGACCAATCTATCCAGACTTTTCAATGTGACCACTAGTCAGACTACTGACTGGGAATTCATCCATTTCATCCCTACGTGCTTTAGATTCCTGAGATTCATCCTGTTGTTGGACAGCACTTATGGCACGGACCAGCTGCTTATGATCCTGTCAGGGAACTGGAACAGGAGGCAGCGGTTGTCCCATAGCCTCCTGAGTACACTTCTCTGGATCCAGTCCATGCAGCTTGAGCACATCCTTTCTCATCAGCAAACCCGTAACTCCTCAAGAGTGCAGGATTGCCACGTGGGAGGAATGAGATAGAAACAAAAGCAATTATGAACAGCAAACAGAAGATTAAGTACAAGTCTATGCATATCATCAATAAAAAAGCACAGTTTCTGATAACTCAGTTCCCTCTCCAAACTCCCGAAACTCTCACTTGTCTTCCTTTCAGCTAACTCTGCTTGTGGGAAGCTGCGGGAGTCATACGCAGGGGTTTCCTACTATCCTAAGGGCTCAGGGCAGCTACTCCTCAGTTTCAGCTGATCAAGATGGCTGAAGCAGAAAAATAGACGGTCTGTGTTGATCTTGCAGCCCCTCAGGTAACTCCTGGCAAACCTCAGCATATGATCACAGGCTCCTGCTAGGTGACATGCTTACCACAGCCAAGTGATCCTTCACAAGCCATCTGGCCCCATAAGAGTTTGTTTATCATCCAATGTGTATGGACTGATGGTGGAGCCACCTTGGTCTCACACCACTGTGTTTATGATCCATGATGACATTCTTAGGAACATTCACATTCAGTGAAAATAATGCATTCATTTTGGAAGTGAATCTCTCAGTGGTCTCCTTTAACTGTGTTCTGGTTCACAACATGGCGCAGTCTCAGTCCACAGAAACTTAATTCCTTTTAGATTGAATTGGACTGGATGATCTGTCCAGAAGAAAATTTAGTGCATCCCAGTTGCTAATGGGAATTCAATCCCACATGCTTCTCTCTAGAGCTAACCTGAAGCTGCTCCTCAAAAAAAAATCACCTAGAGCATGTTTTCCATACCTCTCTTTTGGTTCTACAGCTCTAATCCTATTAGGCTGCATTATTTACTAACATAGGTATAGCTGTTGCAATGAGAGACTAAATGTTAGACAACAGAGAAAGAGAAGGGCTGTGTACTCAAAAATAAAACTGCTTGAAAAAGGTATATTGGACAGATTAGATTCATAAAGGTTTAAGAGTATGTATCCACCATTCATTTCAGTGAGCTATAAGGTGCTAAATGTCTCCCTGAATCTGGTTTGAAGCATTCATAACCTTACACAGCTACTGTGTAGGGTGATTCTCTGAATCATCATACCAACACAGAGTGGTAGCTACATCTGTTAACTCCACAGTGGTGAATGTAGTGCTGTCTTCTGGACCAACTGAGTGGCACATTCTTTCTATTCCTTTTTAGGCCATTTATATGGGATTCCTTATGTCGTCCCTGTGACTGGTGTAAACCACTATCTAGAAGTTGAAAGTATCAAAGACTGCTAATAACTACCAATTTGCAGGTAATTCTTATGGGACTTTCAGTGAGGAAACAATGCAGCACAAAGAATTAGTAGAATCATAGAATCACAGAATATCTCGAGTTGGAAGGGACCCATAAGGACCATCGAGTCCAACTTCTGGCTCCACACAGGACCAGCCCAATCAGAGCAGATGACTAAGAGTATTGCCCAGACGCTTCTTGAACTTAGTCAAGTTCGGTGCAGTGACCACTGCCCTGGGGAGCCTGTTCCAGGGCCTGACCACCCTCTGGGTGAAGAACCTTTTCCTGATCTCCAACCTAACCCTTCCCTGTTGCAGCTTCATGCCGTTCCCTCGGGTTCTATCGCTGGGCACCAGAGGGAGGAGATCATCACCTGCCCCTTTGCTTACCCTTGTGAGGAAGCTGTAGGCTGGGATGAGGTCTCGCTCAGTCTCCTCTTCTCCAGGCTGAACAAGTCAAGGGACTTCAGCCTCTCTTCATACCTCTTCCCCTCCAGACCCTTCACCATCTTTGTTGCCCTCCTCTGGACACTCTCCAATAGCTTTATGTCCTTTTTGTACTGTGGTGCCCAGAACTGCACACAGTACTCGAGGTGAGGCCACACCTGCACAGTGTAGAGTGGGACAATCATGTCCCTAGAGCGGCTGGCATTGCCGTGCTTGATGCACTCCAGGACATGGTTGGCCTTCCTGGCAGCCTGGGCACACTGTTGGCTCATGTTCAACTTGCTGTTGACCAAGACCCCCAAGTCTCTCTCAGCATGGCTGGTCTCCAGCATCTCATCGCCCAGTCTGTAGGTATAGCCAGGGTTGCCCCTTCCCAGGTGCAGAATCCAGCACTTGGTCTTGTTAAACTTCATGTGGTTGGTGATTGCCCAGTTTTCTAATCTGTCCAGATTTCTCTGCAAGGCCTCTCCACCCTCAGTGGAATCAACAGCTCCTCCCAATTTGGTGTCATCCGCAAACTTGCTCACGACACCTTCTAGTCCTACATCCAAGTCATTCATGAAAACATTAGAATGAACTGGCCCTCAAATGGAGCCCTGGGGAACCCCATAGCAGTTTTGTTTCTACCTTGTCTCTGTACTCAGAAGGCTCTCTTACAAGGCCCTCTCACTGTACACCCAAACTGTACAAGGCTGAGGTGTACTGGAGCGACCTGTTACTCACAGGCCAGTAAGAATAAGAAGGCCTTTCCACGCTCACTTGGCCTGTTACCTCTCTTATAACAAAATTTCTGCTTCTAGTAAAAAAAATTATGAGATCTGTACAGCCTTCCAAACAGGATACGTTTTCTGCTAAAAATGAGGGAGACAAAATTGGCAAACATGTTTTGCAGAGACCTAATGTTATGTTTGGAATTGTCAGCTCTAATAAAGAGACTATTTAGCAGTGACCTCCTGAGGATGATAATGAGGCACCTTAATTTAGATTGATTACTGCTAATTCTATGTAACCTTATGTGGGGAGATTTTGAAAAAAAGAATGCATAATGCACAAACACCTTGACTCCTTAGTAGGGAAAGAGAAGGAGAAAATGTTACATAAGGGGACGTTATTGTAACTCAGCTTTTGTGGCTTTCTCATGTTTGTTTTAAGAATTAGACTGAAAATAGGAAGAAAAAAAGCCCATCCTACAACAATACCTGCTTTATCTGGAGAAAGTCACATTCTTTTTTCTTGAATGAATTCCTGTATCTTGTGCTCTAATCCAAACACTGATTAACAATGCTCCAACCCTTTGTCTGTTTGTTGCTTTTTGGCAGACATTGTGGCTTTCATACTTTGCTCCTTAATTACTTGTCATTTCGTTCCTGATTGGTTTTCAAGACTCTCTCAGCACAACTTCCACAAAAGATTCACTTTCAGAGTGTCTTGTGAAGTATTATTTATTTATTTGTTGCCAGACACTGTGGCCCCTTTACAAATCTTTTGTCTTGTATCAGAAATAAACCTGGCTGCAGAAACATAGAAAATGTTTCCTGTACTCCCTGAATATCTTTAGAGAAGAGTTCTTTGTCTGCTTGGCACTAGGTTCACTAACTTTGGCCCCTTTTGAGGACTCTTCTCACTCCAGTAGCAAGAATGGTACCCTTCCTCCTGAGGAAGAAAGAGGCCCTTGAGAAATAAGCCATTAGAATAATAGTCCGCTATCACCCACTGTACTGCAACCCCTATCATGCTTAAGCGCAAACTATATGAAAAGTGGGTTCACTCCATGTAAAGCTGGCTAAGGGTCAGAGAAGATGGGCTTTTATAGCTCAAGCACTATCTTCACTGTCTCTGTGCAATCTCTTTCTGATACGTTTGCTACAAAAGGAGATGCTCAGGTGTAGCAGGGGATACTGGCTAGTCTTGGAAGAGGGAGGCCTTTCCAAAACTAAAAACTGCCCTCCTCTTTCACATCCCATTTGCAACAGCAGGAGCAGAAAGCCCTTCCCTTTGGTGATGTTCTCCAGCATTGTGGCCTGGCCTGCATTTATTCTTCTCCTGCTACAGTAAGGGCATGATCTTGCCCAGTTACCTTCCTTCTCCTTTAACAGTAAGAGAGCAGAGGGAAGACAGGTGTGGCTCACAAAGTATATTTCTCTGGTGATCAAAATGTGTCAGCAGGGTATGAGTACAGTATGTTAAAGGCTGGAGTACTGTACCAGAGCAGGGGAGAGCAGAGAGGAGGAGAGGAGA
>VWZZ01004911.1:236098-318414 GCA_013399095.1 Psophia crepitans | reverse complement strand
AAGAGAGGAGAGGAGAGGAGAGGAGAGGAGAGGAGAGGAGAGGAGAGGAGAGGAGAGGAGAAGAGGGCATCTATAACTGGCCAGAAAATTCATCAGGATTATAGAAAAAAATAAGAGAGAAAAATTCATTTTCTGTGATATAACCTTAAAATTAGCATGTTGGACAAAGAAATTTAAGGATAACTGGAGACAGAGTGTACAAGTAACAACCCAATCTGCAAGAAAATTTTTGCCTATTGAAAAAGGAAATAAATGAGGTATAGTTGAAGGATGATGCACCCTCACCAGTCCTCCGCAATGAATGAAGAAGGTAATTGATTCAGTTGGAACAAGAGCATAGATAAGTGTATTAGGTCTCCTACTGCATATCTTTAAGTGAAGTGGCTGGCCCCACTTGCCTAAAGAAGTCATTTCCCTCAAGCATTCCCACTTTTTATGAATTCTCTGTGCAGGGTTATTGCACATACTTGAAGAATGTTTTGAGTGCTATTGTAATAAGAAGAATTATCTTAGCAGTAAAGGATTATTATTAAATATAATAATGCTGATAAAATCCCAGAAATAACAATAACAGTAATGATGATTATGATAATTAATGTGAATTGCCAGCATCATAAATTAGGGAAGTGTTGGACCTACTGACATAATCATGAATCAATCTGTTAATGTTACAATTAACATATCCTTCCTGTGATTTTTTCTCAAAACATTTTTCATTGAACAAGAGAAGTTGGCTCCAGGTTAAGTTATGTTCAAATGACTAACCAGAAGAATATAAGGATTTTGCTAATGTCAGAATAAAAACGTCAGAACAGTTGGTATGAAAGTAGCCATGGGGTCTTCACTTCTTTATTGCTTTTTATTCTAAGGAGGAAAAACAAAACAGTGTGGAAAAATGTTCTCTGGTGACATGATAGGCTGAGAGAGTAAGTCATGATACTAGAATCAATTCTGTGTTTATTATTTTCTAAATTCCACATTCAAATAAACATGCCCTTAAATTTAGGAATTGATTTGAGTACTTTCCGCTGACTACAAGACTGGAGGTTTTGATAAAAGAACCACATATTTTTCTCCTCATTCAAAATCCCATTGCATGATATAGTGAAATCTAATTATACCTGCTACTTAACTAAGTCCAATTTGACACAGTGTATTGTTCTTCTGGCTTCACTGAAGAATGAGCTGTCTTGTATGGATGCATGTTGCAATGGCATCTCTGAACACAAGCAGGCAGCAGAAAGAGATGGACTGAGATTTTGGCCCAGTTCTTGAGTAAACCAAGTAACATTAGCAACACTGAATTAAGCCTAGGAGACCACTAGGCTGGAAGTGATCTCCATGGATCACAGAGAATCTTACAGAGCTTTCTCAACAACATATCAAAGCTCATTAGTCAGCTCATAGATAATGTTACTTCTGTCTTGCCAGCTCCCAAACTGTATTGAATCCTTTCTGTCACAGCTAGAGCTGTCACGAACTAGTACCTACCAATTATACTGTATTTATTCATCGTGCATTTTTTTTGCTGAGGAGTAAAAGTATACTCATTTTTTTTAACAATTGCATAGCTATATTTCCTTAGAATTTAAAAAAAAAAAAAAATTGTCTACCCAGAGAGCAAAGCAGACCAAGCAGCAGAGATACAAATTTAGTGCAAACTTAGAGGTGAGCAGAAGATGAGGTTTGTATACAAGGAAAGTTAGTACTTTTTGTTACCTTCAAACAGCGCTCAAGTCCTCCTCATCAATAAGATATCTAATAACTGTCACTAAGAGCCAGGAGCAGTCATGTCACTAGGCTAAAGGTGGGCCAACCTAATCTCTCGCTGATTGATCAAACAGCCAAATTCATCATTTTCTCGTCATGCTGCCAACTAACAGCATGCCAAAGTGTATGAAAAAACAGAATTGGCTGCACTTTAGGAGTCCATCAGGACGGTATTGAGGGGAAATGTCACCTATTTTTCTTGTGTTCTTCTCTTGTCAAAACAGTAGTAATTCTGTCTTTTAAGGGACTGGAGAATTATAGCAGGCTCAGTGTCTAAGCTTATCTTTCCATAGTGACTGTCAATGATATTTCCCAAACCACCCCCCTTTGCATTCACATGGCTGTCAGATGTTCACCACAGTGAGTATTCAGAGGATTTAGTATGACTGAACCACTATATAGATGGCAGGGGCAGAACCACAAGGTTCAGTTTTGGTCCAGGAATTCATTTTCTATACGAGCCATCTCTGTATGTCCTATACATTCCCTGACTTTCCTTACAATTCAGTTATTGTTCTCAGCAGGGCAGATGGATGAACACCTAACTGAACTGATGCTGGGGAGTGGGTCTGCTGTCAGACTGAAATGAAACAGCATACCCAGCATCCCACTGTAAACACCAGGAGCACCAATTGCAGTAGGCAACAGGCATGTAGGACCTATTTGAGCAGCACTGGGAAGTGGGTTGCCTTGGCTACTGGTAACCTGATATGTGTTTTCAAACACAACATTGACCAGAGACTATGATAATATCACAGAATCACAGAATCAGAATCACAGAATCACAAGGGTTGGAAGGGACCTCGAAAGATCATCTAGTCCAACCCCCCCTCCAAGGCAGGGCCACCTAGAGCACATCACTCAGGAACATGTCCAGTTGGGTTTTGAAAGTCTCCAGAGAAGGAGACTCCACAACCTCTCTGGGCAGCCTGTGCCAGTGCTCTGTCACCCTCACGGTGAAAAAGTTTTTCCTTACATTAACTCGGAACCTCCTATGCTCCAATTTGCATCTGTTGCCCCTTGTCCTATCGCTTAGTGAGGCCGAGAAGAGCCTGGCTCCATCTTCCCGACACTCACCCTTAACATATTTATAAACATTGATGAGGTCACCCCTCAGGCTCCTCTTCTCCAAGCTAAAGAGACCCAGCTCCCTCAGCCTTTCCTCATACGGGAGATGTTCCACTCCCTTGATCATCTTAGTGGCTCTGCGCTGGACTCTCTCTAGCAGTTCCCTGTCCTTCTTGAGCTGAGGGGCCCAGAACTGGACGCAATATTCCAGATGCGGCCTCACCAATGCAGAATAGAGGGGGAGGAGGACCTCCCTCGACCTACTGACCACAGCCCTTCTATATGTAATAACTATATTTTATTCATATAACTGGATATGGCCTGTGGCGTGGCATTCCAAACATAGGCACAGTTTTCATTATCTTCTTATCCCTGCATCCCTTAAGGTTTTTGGTAGGGACCACGTTGGAAAAGGGAAGGAAATTTCATACACTTTAATTTCTACAGCTGTATATCCAATGTAGTATAAGTGGAGTCCTGATGCCACTGAATTTATCCCCTTGATTTCCTCGAAGCAGGGATTTTATAGCTGATGAAACAAAGTTCCTGCAAAAAACCCAAACACATAAAAGATCTTTTCTGTGTCTATGTTTCTATATAAAAAGTATGATTAGCATTATAGAGGAAGAGCATAATGGTAAATTGATAGGCAAGAACACTCTTATAAGAAACTCTTATTTGAAGTTGATTTCCCACAGCTTTTTTGTGTAACATTTATGCCTCTGATCTTAAGAGAGGCTTCTTCACTGTGTAAAAAGGGGAAAGGAAAAACAAAAGTCCCCCAAAAATAAAGTTATAAGCAGAAGGAATAGTGAAATGAAAACATCTGAATAAGATAAACACAGAACAAAAATTACTGAGAATTAAATATCTTCTATAAATTCTGGTTTGATAGCCAAATAACTAGTATTCTCTTGGGATTATTTGCCATTATTAATATATCTGATTAATTTGGATAAAACTTACTGATAAGACATAAATAAAGCCATCCTCATTTTCAGAATTAATAATTTCCTGACAACCTTATTGTCTCTCATCTCAGACCAAAGCAAATACATGTCTGAAAAGCAGAGAATGACACATATGCAAAGCCCAAATCTCTGACTTTTACCATTTCCAGTTAATCAGTCCCTTATGATTTTTCTCATCCTGACTTGGGTAATAAAATATTCCTTATAATTTCTTATGGTTGAGTGTGTTATTCTCAAAGATCTTGTGCCATCAATATGTCTGATATGACTTTTTAATATCACACTCTTCTGTTAACCAGGCTTCACCATATGTGCACTCCTTTATCCCTCAGCTACAGCTACCAAAAGCTTTCTTCTAGTTTTCCTAATAGATTCTGCCAATTTATACAGAAAGCTGCAGCATGAGTTTCTCTACCTTTGTTTGTTTTTTTTTCACTAATACACCACAAATCTCCAATAAGACAGGGTCCAAATTCATATTTACAATACAGTTCCTTCATAGTACCTTAGAAGAAATGAAAATCTGACCCTCTGAGAGCACTCCTATGAGAGACATAGCTATGCTGCATATCTTGTGGTGTTTATAGAATACAGAATACCATCTTCAAAAAAGACTCTTCTCTCCTCTGTAGGTGTGTATATATGTCTCAGTGCTCCAGTACACCACCACGATGATTGCTGCAAAATGGCATCAGCCCGTTGAGTGTTCACAGTTATCAAAGGTCAACTGTCTTTAATAAATTGCTCGATCTCCATGGGCACCTTTCCTAATGGGGAAAGTTGATAGTTTCATTCTGTTAAAGGCTTGTATTCCGTTCAGTTCAGTGGGAAGTAAATGGATATCAGCATTTCTTGGAAAGAAATTTTACCTGTTGCCATTTGTAGAAGCAAAAAATCCCTCCACAGAAATCAGAAGTAAATTTTTCCTATGTTTCAATGGGAAATCAAACCTCCTCTTTGGGTTCACTTATCATCGCAAAACTCCGGATTTTATGTTAACAGATATAAATGGAGTTATCACTAATCTAATTGTGTTTGGACTCATTGGCTACCACCATAAGATTCTTAGAATAAAGAATCCCCCCCAAAAAAAACCTCAAGAAAGAGAAGTTTGATGGTGGTTGAAGGGCTATGAAGCACATTCCCGAGAGAAGGATGTATTACTTGGCTGGGCTTAATAACTAATCTCAAAACAATATACAATATCCCCTTCTATTGCTTTCAAGTTGAACATTGAAGAGACATCACTCCATTCTTAAAAGGCTAAGAAGAAATTTGGAATTTGCTGGTTGTGATTATGCTGACTTGGAAAGGAATATTTTCATGTGACTTTCATAATGAAAGGCAAAGCAAGATACTAATTCATCCTTGAGAAGTGATTTTCAGAAGGAAACCCTGCTTCTGTGGATTGAGACAGTAGTGCTCAAGGCACTACTGGTGGCATGTGGGGAAAGACAAACGACAAATCTGAGTTAGGTCACCAGGAACAGTTGGGACAGGTGATTGTAGGATGCCCATTTCTTTAGTTATTAATGAAATTCATCCTACATCATTAATACCTCCTTGTTGTATGTCTTCAGTTTGCTGACACATCAAGTCACTTAGAGGGAATCAGTATTCTTGTTTCCCAGGATTGCATCACGGAATTGCTAGCCCTGTTTAATGGTTGCTGATTAATTTTTAAAGAAGCACCTAGAAATGCAATGTAAGCCTTAGGAAAGGATGTGATCTACTGCCTAGCAGTTCAGATGGTGTTTTCCCTACTTGGGACATTTTGCATGTTGCTGTGCTAGTAGTCTGTCACAGAAAAGGGCGGTGGGGAGCGGGGAGGAGGGGATCTCCCTCTGGAAGAAAGCCACAGGAGGCTGTTTAAAATAGCTCTTCATATGTGCAATGTAAAATTTTCACAACAAGCAAGACAAATAACTTGTTATTTTTAAGGGCTAATATAGTAAATCCTGCCACTAATCAGGACAGTGTTGGCTGTTCTCTAAACGTTAAGAAAAAACACCATTTGCTTATTACAATTGTCGTATTAAAATTGGATGAATTCTGTGAATATTTAAAGCTCCAGAAAGATTCTATCTCTCCCTTTTTGGATGATGGTTTCTACAGATCTATTCATAAAGTACAGATATGATAGCACAGTGTCTCAGTCTGTGTTCACATTAATGTCTGCTAGTACACCAACGGCCTGAGAAGGCTGGAATACAGGAGCAGAAGAGACTCTGAACTAATAATTTGTTGCAAATAGAGGCTATGAAATGTTAATTACAGGACAGGAAAAAACACTCTTCTTTATGTTATTGCTTTTGCCTGGGTGGCCCAGTGAGATAAGATATTGTTCTAAATTCAAATTAGTCAAAGCAAGCTGGATTTACATAGCATATCAGTGACTTAATGAGAGAGAAATGAGCTGATCCAGATAACAAGCATGACACCCCTAATCTGTTTACACACTGGAACAGATGGCAAAGCTACATTTAGTTTTACCTACAAAATCTCCAGCCACAATCTTCCCCTGCTCCCTGGGTACGGCTCCTCTTTGCTGGGCTGTGCCTACGTTAGCACTGCAGGAGACAAACAATAGGCCCGTGTTTAACTTGTCAGTCAGGGCCATTCAGAGGAGCTACTGGAACTCAGCCAGGTGCCACTTCCCCTGTTTTAATAGAAAGAAGTCATTATAACCTGTTACATTTGAAGGGCACTTCTGCTTTTGGCTACAATAGGTGGACTGATGTCAGCTTACTTCGTGTGAATGCATTAAGCAAAGCATTAGGTTAAGCCATTCGCATAAAGGAACTGTGAGGTTCTTCGGATGTGGACCTTTCAGTAAGACATGTTTAGAAGCTGTGGAAATACGGCATATAAAGAGTTAAAACCTAACCTATTTCCAGCACTATTGTTATCAAAGCAAGTTTCAACCTCTTCGCTGACTGATGACACATGAATCAACCTCTGACTGTCAGTGTGACCTGACTGGAAGCTCCATTTGTGTTTATCACAGGGGAATTCACCATTAAAGCATTTAGTGCCCTCATGAATATCAGCTGTGTAATGGCATTTCTTATTAATTGTGCTTAATAAGTCATTAATATTCCAACCTACTTATATTTTCTTCTACTAAAAAAGGACCCAAATAGGAATGGTGACCCACCTACTGCTGATGGAAGTGGTTGCTTATTTGGCTATTAATATTTGTCTGATCTCATATTTTTTGCCATTTAATATAACTCTATGCTTCTTCCTTGGCTACATGTACGATCCAGTATCCATATCATGTGTGCCATCACCAACTGAATGAATAAGACATTGTATTATCTATTTGAGGCCTCAAAATTTTTTGTTCAACTCAAGCTATCCAATACATCTTGCAGTTAATCCACTCACCAATCGATACTGACAGTGAACAGCACTGAAGACTGGATGCAATGTTGCCAAAGTGCTGTAAAAGTAAGACAGCAAGTGCTTGGCATACATGAGAACTTCTTAAACCATAAGGAAGTGAGCCTGTTAGCAGGCAAAAGTTTCCACAGATATGAGGTAATTGAACGAACTCTGAGACAGAGCACAGTTTGTATCTCTAAACAAAAAAAGCCTCCTAAGTTAGTCTTTTGATTTTAACTTGTCTTTTCCTGGGTTCTGCCAATTTGTGATAAACAATGTATATACCTAGAACATTTAAACTTGATTTGTTTGGTTTTGGATTAGTGGATTCCCTGCCTATTCTGGCTGCAATGGTATCTTTTCAGCTCTGCATGCCCTTTGCACCGAGGTTATTTCTCCTGGCTCTACGTAAAGATGTCTTCCAAATGTTACGTATTCCTCCTGGCAATCTGGTCAGTCTGTGGGCCTGCATCTTTACCCCATTTCATTCAAGTGCCTCTAAAATTACCTCATGATATGTTCACCTTAAGTACCATAGTTTCGGGTGCATCTTCCTGTAATTAGGTTGCCTCACTGCAATTTAGAGACATCAGTGCATGTGTTCAGAATGTTCTAGGGCATTAAGGTGATTAATGGCAGAAAACAAACTGTACCAGTCCTAAACAAAAATCTTCCTTTCATTAATCCATTTTGAAAGCAAATGAAAAGATATTTTTCCTCATGCTTTAGTGCTTAATCTATTCAAGCAATGGATTTTAAAAGCCTGCTGATTAGGCACTAGGTTTTTTTTTTCTGATCAGTTGTCTAAGGAGATTTATTAAAAAATCCACAATACATATATTTCAGGCTTATTAATTATCAGATAATGGTGAAAATAATGAATTATTAGGGTTGTGTTTTCACAAATAAGTAAATCAGGCCCTGAATCATTCCCAGCTGAGTCAACAGACTCTTCAGCTGGTTCAGTCAAATGTTGAATCAAGTCCTTAACACCCATTTCCTGAGCACATTTGTGCACAGAGATAATCACAGACTCATAGAATAGTTAGGGTTGGAATGGACCTCAAAGATCATCTAGTTCCAAGCCCTCTGCCATGGGCAAGGACACCCTCCACTAGATCAGCTTGCCCGAAGCCCCATCCAACCTGGCCTTGAATTCTCCCAGGGATGGGGCCTCCACGCCTTCTCTGGGCAACCTGTTCCACCCTCACAGGAAAGAATTTCTTCCTAATGCTCAATCTAAATCCCCTCTTTTTTAGTTGAAACCCATTTCCCCTTGTCCTGTCACTGCACTTCCTGATAAACAGCCCCTCTCCAGCTTTCCTGTAGATCCCCTTTAGGTATTGGAAGGCCACAATTAGGTGTCCCTGAAGCATTCTCTTCTCCAGGCTGAACAAGCCCAGCTCCCTCAGCCTGACCTGATACAGGTGAGATTCAGAAAGTTACGGTGGTATCTCTCTGATGCCTTAGTGTATGCAAGTAACCTACAGAGGCTTAATCCCAAAGGTGCACTTCTATCAGTTTCCAACTAAAAGATACCTTTTGTGGAAATATGTTTCTCTTGTGCATGTGTAAACCTCTCCAGACCTCCATAGGTCCTGCTCTACTCATCTAGCTGTATGACACGGTGGTGCTAGGTGTCATAACGTCCAAGTGCTTGTGTGTCTTACAGCTGATAGAGAAGTCAGCTGTCATGAATCCTCAGCTAAGGATATAAATAATAAATATAGAAAAAGATAACACTACTGCTGTGATCGATGGTGGGTATGAAATCTTCTTCCAGACAGCAGGAGAGTTGTGACAGTTGTGAGAGTTTGCCGACAGTAGTGCAGAAGGTATGTGTTTTAGCTTAGTAAAAGTATGTGTCTTGTAGTACCTGGGAAAATGAAATCTCTAAGAACACCTCATCTCAAAGTAGAAGCTGCAGAAACTGAAAGGTAAAGAACAAGTAATAAAGCAGTGCATTGCATGAACTGCAACTCAAAGAAAAAAGACACCCAAGATATATGCTACTTTTGTTTAATTATCAAAACATTTAAAAAAAAAAAAAAGACTGAGTAGATCTGCTGCAGACAAATCTTTCTCTTAGGACCAGAGCACGCTGGTATTGGAGAACATGTGGTGGCAAAAGGAAGAGAACCATAAAAGTGGTGTTTCATTTCACTGGCCTGAAAGTGCATATTAGAGAAAATGGAAGACTTCTCAGAAATGTGAAGCCATTTGAAAACCTTCCATACGTGTTGACATACATTGGAACCTATAGCAGCATTTGGAACAACACACTTAGTCAAAACTTCCAGGATTTTATAAAGGAGCTGAGGGAAAGGTGAGTATAAAATGAGAAAAAAAAGCAGAAAATGGTGGAGATGACCCACAGAAGGTATGTGAAGTTGTAGATACTAGTTTTATGGAAAAAAGGGGAGAGAATCTGGAAGAAAGTGAGGAAAGAGAAATAATATTGTCAGGTGGAAGCTAACAAATAGCTAGAACATACAGGAGTGTCAATATAGGGGTAAGGAGATAGATGTGAGCAACAGAACTCAGCACTGGAGTGATGCAACAGTGAGTGAAAAAAAATGAAAAATCAATGGGAGGAGTCCAAGGTGTGTTTAGAGAGTTGTAAGTTCTCTTTGGGATGCAGTAAAATTGGCATTACTAAAGTTTAACAGAAAGATTCATTTGAGTTGAATGCGAAAAATCTGCATTTAAAGTCTGATATTGTTATAGTTATTATTATTGTTCTGAACATCGTAATCACTATGTGTTACCATTATGTTTGTTCCTTAAAAACCTACCAAAGCAAGGAAATTTCTGTGTATTTCCATGTTCTGAATAGGAATAGGAATAGAAATAGGAATAGGATGTGTCTCAGATAAGTCACAATCTATCACTGTGCTAGGCATTTTGGCAAAATGAAATGGTAATTATTTCCTTTCCCTGAGAGTTTGCTTCTGAAACAGACAGAGACAGCCAGTATATACAAAAATCCAACCGACACACATGGTGAACAGTGTGTTGCCATGGCACATTAGTTGCACTCTTTTTCCCTAAGAAAGCTGAAGGTAAAATGGAAGGAAAGGATATGGAAGGACATGGGAGTTGGAGTGGGTAGGCTGAGGGACTTGATCAGTCTAAGAAGGGAAGAGAAGACAGTTCCTCTCCAGAACAGACACTATCTTCAAATTAGCTATTTTCCAGAGCCACGGGAAATAAGGAGTGAAACTGATTTGGAGGAAATTAGGGAGAGTAAAAATCTCGGCTAAGGTGTCTGATATTTCAAGCAAATATTCTCAGCATGGCATCATTTGTGTTTCAGCAAACTAGCACGTCCAAGGTAACAATTCCTTAGCTACAAATTTCTGTCCAGCTCTGCTTTTACCACATAAGCAAGAAGAAACATTTTATCACTCTTTAGTAACTTAGATACATACTATTAACTAAAACGAAAAAAAAACAAACCCACAAACAAAAAAAAAACCCACCCCTAAAAAACCACGATGTATGTCATTCCCTAAGAAGTGTCTGGGAGATCTCTGATTTGTTAAATTTCAGCTAAAATACCATAGAATCACAGACACACTTCAGAGAACTGGAAGAACATCATGGCACTGCCTAAAAATGGCAGGACTAATCTGATATAAGGTTGAATTTTTAAGGAATTAAATCATAGCAATGCAATTAATACCAGCCAACATAATCTTGCATTAGACCTAGTGTGGTTTATATTGATGACGGGGAAATAGATATGACATCAAAGGTGCTGCAGCATATGGATCACACAGAGTCCCTCGGAGGAGTGAGTGCCAAGGGGGAGCAGGCAGTTGCACACTACTCTCTTGTTCTTGACAGCTGTTGAAATCCTTGGTGGGGAGATGCAGTGGGGTAGGCCAAAGAGTGTATAAAGCAGACTTTGAGAACAAATACAAATCTGTTCTGGAACCTTCTTTGCAGTGTTCCCCATATCCCCGATGATCTTGAATTGTACATACGCCCTTTGTGACTCTGAGCAGAGGCATAGCCTCCATTCAGACAGAAGAAGTGGCTTGGTTGTAAAGGCAGATCACTCCATGTACCTCTTATTGGGTAGGATGGATACAGAAACAATCTTTGCTGTCTCTTTTCCCCGTTTACCCTTGCACAAAACAATCCTCCAGGAGCTTCCCACATCTCAGTTCTCCTGTCCATAGTTTTAATATTGCAGAGAAGAGAAATGAATCATAGATGTGACACTTTATCTAGAAAATTGCAATGGAGATGAAAACCAACTCAATCTATTAAGTGTATTAAATAAATACTGTAAGGTTACTAGCTTCTAGTGTATATTTATCTTCATGCAGGAGAAAAAATATTGGAAATGAAAGGGCTTTCTGTAGAAAAGCTCAGTCAGGACAAGCTGCTGGAAATTGAAGTCAGAAAAGTTCAAGCTATAAACTAAATACATATCTTTAACCAAAAAAAGTGACTAACTGATGAAATAGACTATCCAGAAAAAAATTATATGACTCATTTTTGTGGTTCTTGAGGCCAAGATATGATGTCTCTGTGGAAGGCATGATTTAATTTTATATGGTCTCAGCATAGGAATGGTCAATGAAGTTTAATGCCCTAAAACATGTTGAGGATTAGAGTGTATTGGTCCTTATGACATTTTTAAGTCTAAAAATCAGCATCCTGGTTACTGTGGTATATATATAACAACAAGATAGCTACAAAATGAATGACATGCTGAACATTGTATTTTACATTAATAGACAATTATTTTTGTTTATTTTTAACATTTGTTTTTAAATTGAACTCAAAAAAGGCAAAACAAAACACCCTCAAAATATTGCTCTAAATTATCCATGAGTTGTGAATTGGAATCAAAACCAAAATTAAAACCAAGCCCTGTTCAGGGAACAGTGTCATTTTTCAGTTTTCCCTTGAATTAGCATTTTCCATGCAAGACCTGACCCATGCCACCTGAGAGTCACAGGCCTTGGGAACACATGCAAAGTCCTGGAGTCCCAGTTCTGCAGAAATAGAGACTGGGAATATCAAGAAATCTGGCTCCAACTGAGCTTCTTAAAGCTCCCCAGGCTCCCAAGACTTTCTGGATGTTGCCTCTACAAGGTCTATAGCATCCCATGAATAATCCGATTAAGACCTGTTGAAGCCTGCCTTGTGTATAGTGAAGATCCTTTTAAATGAATGTATCTCAGGGTCAGTGACTAAACATTTCCTTGAGGAAAGATTTTAGTAGAAGTTTTATGGGCAATTTTAATGCTAAGAGATTTAAAATAAAAACCCAGCATCCAAGCCCTCTGTTTCTATTTTTCTTGAGAACAACCCTTTCCCAAATTATGAAGAATTCAGCATGTGCAGCATGTTTGTTCCCAGCTCAGAATGTGTTCAATAGCTCAAATATACTATTTAATGAAATGAACACTTGATGCAGCTGTTGCTATAGTAACTAGATATGTTTACACAGAAGCCAAGATGGAGAGTAGTGTGTGTGAGCTGGGCTGCAGGAGCTGGGTAGAGTACTGGAACTGCACAATCGCTGCGCCTCTCTTTATTCTGGATTTCCTTCTGGATTTATTCTATGCAGGGATGATTTTTTTGCAAGTGTTATAGTTGATTGCATGGAGCTATAGAAGAATATAAAATAGCGTGCAACTAAATCTATGGTAAAGTTACAATTAGCGGACCTCAAGATTTCTTCTTTTTGCAGAGTTAAAAAGTGAGCAACCAGCCATGTGGTGTTTAGCTGCCAGCTGCGACTAAACCATGACACAAATTAATCCAAAATAACTCTCACAGGCTGCCCTGCAGCTACTAGTTTACTGTTTTATAGTTTTGCAACTCAGCTGAGGATTACACACCCCAGCCTCCTACAAAAGAAGCCTCCAAATCTCATGTTCTGACCAGCTGTTCAGATCAGAGAGAGCTTTTTTTTTTAAATGTGAGCCAAGTCTTATCATTTGAACCACTAGAGGTAGATCTGTGCTTATCTCCGTAAAGTGCTGATCTTGAGTATTTACTTCCTTCCTGCTATCTATTATGACTCAGTTCAAATATATGATCTAGTCATCCAAATACAGGACTATGACATGGAATTTTTTCTTATCTATTTTTTCATGACCTTCTAAGAACAGACATCATTGCTTTGCTCTAGAACTCATCTTTCAGTGAGGGGGATAACTACATGCCCATCAAACCTTTTATGACTTCCAAGAAACTAGCTAGCTACTATTCATAAATCACTTGAAGAGAAAATTGCTACAGACCGAACCTGATTCATCACTGCGTTCCTGGTCTAGCTCTGTAATGGAGTAACAAAATACTGAAGTAGGATCTACATCATCTATCCCAACAAATTTCAGAAAGAACAAACCTTCAAAATCACAGAATCATAGTATCATTAAGGTTGGAAGAGACCTCAAGGATCATCTCATCCAACCGTCCCCCCACCACCTATTAACCACTAAACCATGTCCCTAAATACCACATCCAACCTTTCCTTAAACACCCGCAGGGACGGTGACTCCACCACCTCCTTGGGCAACCCCTTCCAATGCCCGACCACCCTTTCTGAGAAGACATTTCTCCTCATCTCCAACCTAAACCTCCCCTGGCGCAACTTGCAGCCATTCACCCTTGTCCTGTCACTAGTTATCTGTGAGAAGAGGCCGACCCCCAGCTCACCACAACTTCCTTTCAGGTAGTTGTAGAGGGCAATAAGGTCTCCCCTCAGCCTCCTCTTCTCCAGACTAAACAGTCCCAGTTCCTTCAGCCGCTCCTCATAAGACCTGTGCTCCAGCCCCTTCACCAGTTTCGTTGCCCTTCTCTGGACACACTCCAGGGTCTCGATGTCTTTCTTGTGGTGAGGGGCCCAAAACTGGACACAGCACTTGAGGTGCAGCCTCACCAGGGCTGAGTACAGGGGGACGATCACTTCCCTGCTCCTGCTGGCCACACTATTTCTGATACAGGCCAGGATGCCGTTGGCCTTCTTGGCCACCTGGGCACACTGCCGGCTCATGTCCAGGTGAGCGTCAACCAACACCCCCAGGTCCTTTTCCTCTGCACAGCTTTCCAGCCACCCTGCCCCAAAATGAAAGACTACTCCAAAATGAAAAAACAAACAAACAAAAAAAACCAAACAAACAACCCTCTCCCCCAAACCCAACAAATAAAACTGTTTCTTCCCTGTTTAACTCAGATGTGCAGTCACTTTAGAAAAATAAGAAATGCTCCAGAATGTTTGCATTTTGGATCTAAGTTAAAATTCACTTTTTGAATATTTTGTACATTTTTGTTCTTTCTCTCTCTCTCTCTTTTTTTTTTTCCAGAACCATGTGTCATCCAGCAGTTTGCTAGGTATTCTCACAGCAGTATCATTAACTGCTTCCTTATGCTTCTATTCTATTCTATTCTATTCTATTCTATTCTATTCTATTCTATTCTATTCATCACTTATTTAAAACAAATCAAACCTCTAATTTTGGGTTTTTTTGCTAATCAGAGAGGAACAAAAATCACTGTTCATGTTACCTTTGAAAGAGGTCCAGATTCAAAGCATGTCACTTTCAGACACATAGGCAAATGAGTCTCTGTCACACCTTTCCAGCTCTCAGCCCCTCCAGGCTATTACCCTGTTTCCCTGGGGTGCCAGGACTCTGCTTGCTGCAGGATGCATCTTGCCTTCAGCTCCCTTTCCTCAAGAGCTGCCCTTCATCCCAACAGCAGCTGTTGCCTGGTCAGGCTGACCTACTGTCTTATTGCCACAGTGTTTTTAATGTGCCTATACCACAAGATGTTTGGCATGATTTATTTGTCTTGTGCTCCTCCTGAGTTAGAGAGACAGCAAAGATACAGATGAATGCATGATCAGTGTGTCCCCTGCAGAACATTTGGGGGCTAAGCTCGAAGTCTTATGGGTTTGTGCAATGCTGACCTTGAATCCTTTCTCCTTGTTCTATTTGTGTTTCTCCAAAAACCCATTTCTAGTTTGATAAGCTCCTTGCTCTAGTCCTTGGTTTCTTGATGATTCTTCTGGCAATGTTTCTTTGTGCAGGAGATGCCTAAGTAGATCACATCATTCACTTGCCTCTGGCTGGGGAAGAAAGTGGTGGCTTTTTCAGGACAAAACTGCTATGGTTTTCAAATCCTGTGCTCACAGAAGATAGAACTGATGTTTGCATTTGGGTTACTTCCCCCTTTTCCAGCACAGGATTAAGTAGCCCATTCCTAACACACTTTTTTTCCCATGACATATCCTTAAAAATTTTCACTGCTGCGAACACCATCGCTGCCTAAGACAGCTTACTGCTTCATTATTAGAAGTGTTCCTTAACATGTAGCCTAGTCTTTCCAACTTTTCCCTACTTGTCCTGTGCTTTGTGGATATTCAGTACCTTTATCAACCTGGCATCCTTTAGTACATTGCCATAGAACTATTCCACATTTAAAATAAAGAATCACACTTTTTTCAGGTGTCTTCAAGTGGTTTTTAATTCTCTTTGCTCTCCTGTGGCCTCTTCCTGCTCAGCTCAATCAACGTCTCTCCAGATGTGCAGTGCCCCAGACTGGACATATTTGTATAGCTGAGCATGAACAGAAGAAACAGTGTGATTGCTTCTACGTGTTGTCATGGTTTAGCCCCAGCCAGCAGCTGAGCACCACACAGACACTTGCTCATCCCTCCCCTGGGTGGGATGGGGAGGAGAATTGGAAGACAGACGTAAAACTCGTGGGTTGCAATAAGGACAGTTAACTGGGACAGCAAAGGCAGAGGGAAATAACAACAACAGTACTTAGAATATACAAAGCAGATGATAACACAAGGCAATTTACTGACCGTACAAAGACTGGATGCTCAACCCACACTCAGGCTGTGCTGGAGCCGCCCCCATTCACCCCTCCCCGACTAACCCCCTTTTATGTTGAGCATGACCTCATATGGTACGGAATACCCCTTTGGCTAGTTTAGGTTACCTGTCGTGGCCATGTTCAATCCCAGCTTCTTGCTAAAATTAACTCTATCTCAGCCAAAACCAGGACACATGTCTACATTCATGTTTCCACTTCTCCATACAGACTTCCATTATTTCTCAGTGGCTTGAGTAAGTTATGCTCAGTTTGTGATCTACTAGAGACACTAAGCCATCTTCTTCTAGCAGGGAGTGATTTCCAGTCCTAGTTGAGTGGCTGATTATTCCCACCAAGCTGAAGGTGTTTGCCCTTGTGCTCATTGAAGAGCATCCTGTTTGCTTCTTCCTGTTGTCAGGAGACATATTTTCATTTTAATTGTGTCTTCTCAAAGTGGATATTTACTTCCGCTTTCCACTTTGTCATTACAGATTTTAACAGGGACATTCCCTCTTCATTACCTAACCCAGGAGAGAACCTTAGTGAATGTTGTTTGATATATTCCTCACTCTGCCAAACACCGGTGACTTGTCCCTCAGGTTGCAGACCAGTTGAGCACTGTTTGTTAACAATTGCATTGAGTCGATGTTTCTCTAATACGCTTATGAAGAATGATGTGTGAAACAGCATCAAAAGACTGAAGTGAAGACAACCATCATTTAAAGCCTTTTCCCCTACATCCAAAGCTAAGAGTAGAGAGTGTTTGCCCTTGACAACTGCATGTTGACTATTGCCTATCTCCTAGCTGCTTAAAATTAGATAGATGGGTTATTTGTTCCAGCATTTTCCTGGGTAGGGAGTTAGCTGAAATTTCCTGTGTCATTTTTCTTCCACTTTTGAAGTTGAGTTTTGGTCCCTGCAATAAAAAATATGTGGACAGGCTGGACCCTTGTCCAGAGAAGGGCCACAAAGATGATCAAAAAACAAGGCTTAACAGAGACCTTATCACCATGTTCCAGTACTTAAAAGGCATCTACAAAGGTGGAGACTCCCTTTTTACAAGGGGTGACATGGAAAAGATGAGAGGCGATGGGTGCAAATTACTCCTGAGGAGATTCTGATTGGACACAAGAGGAAAATTTTTCACAACGAGAACAACCAGCCGTTGGAAGAATCTCCCCATGGAAGTGGTGGATTCCTCAGCATTGGACACTTCTAAGATTTGACTGAATGGGGTGCTGGGCCATCTTGCCTAGATGGTGCTTTTGCCAAGAAAGTTTGGACCTGATGATCTTTGAGGTCCCTTCCAATCTGATATTCTATGATTGTATGATCTTTCTCAGTTTTCTGGAAATTCACCATTCCTTCAGGTTCTTAGAGGTGCTTCAACCAGCTTCCAATGTATTTTCAGGTGAGCTTTATCATTTTCACTTAGGTATAAACATCTGATTTCTCTGAATATTTCATATCCTGATCTTTTCCTTTTCAACCTAAAACTTTTGTACTTTTCCTGCTGATGGTAGGTCACTAACCCTCTGAGTGAAGACTCCATTAAATGGCACTAAAGGCTTCAACCTTCCCAGCATCATCAGCTATTGTTTCTCCATCTGGCTGAATAACAGAGCAGGCCTTTATTTTGTTTTGCTTTTATTACTCCTACTAAACAATTTATGGTTACTCTGCATTTCCTTTGTTAATGTTGGCTCATTTGGTACCTATTAAGAGCCTATTATGTTATCACAATAGACAAAAGCCACTATCTTTTTTTTTTTTTTTTGTAAGCAAAACATTGGGATGCAAACAATTGCTATTATTAATAATAATCTAAGTGCACCTCTCATACTTGTTGATCTCCTTTCTAAGGTCTTGATGTTTGTTTTTTTTCCTCAGAGGGGAACACTGTGTCTCTCCCACTTCGAAACACAGCCCTGGGCTGCAATGGCCCAGCACTAATTGAGATTGTCTCAGCAGGTCTAAGTGCTGTTTTGCACTTCTGTTCTTTCCAGAAGCAGTAACATTTTGTTAATAAACTGACCAGACAGCCTTCTTAAAGCCAAGATTTGTTTATTTAGAACCACAGCTTTTCAGAGAAAATCAATCTTTATGCAATAAGCTGTCTAGTCCCATGTTTAGCTCAGCGGTTGCCTACACATGGTGATCTTGATAGGTCTGGGTTTCCAACAGACCCTCTCTAAGATCGGGGCACAGTAATGTGTTCCTTTAGCTCAAGGATCAACTCCCTCACCTTGAGGATAGACTCAAGTATTTTTTTGCAGAAAAGAAGATTTTTACATCATACTCTTTTCCAGAGATGAAAATGCTTTATAAATATTTTTTCATAGCTTTTGATTCACCTGTTCCCAGTTGTGGCATAATGGTTTTCTAATTTTGGGAGAGGCAGTACAGAAAGAAGCTGTTGCCATGGATCCCCCCCCTCGCTTTCCTTCCCACTATGTTCATATGGAAGCAATTTATCCACACCCAGTTGTAGCTTTCCTGCTTG
The DNA here is from genome assembly GCA_013399095.1 of Psophia crepitans. Classification (NCBI taxonomy): domain Eukaryota; kingdom Metazoa; phylum Chordata; class Aves; order Gruiformes; family Psophiidae; genus Psophia; species Psophia crepitans. Next base: position 299,862 of record VWZZ01004911.1, on the reverse strand, counting down.
ATTTTTTCCAGTGGCCTTCTATTAAGCAAAATCAATACATTATTTACAGGATACATATCTCATTGGCAAGATTGCATATAAGGCTCCTGATATTGCAGTATGGTACTTATTCAGCTTGCTGTCTTACATTATTCCTAGTGTCGTGCATTATGAGATTAATTATAATGACAGCAGGCTTCCTGCTCCAGGGAATGTGTTTCTGCTGTTCCAGAAAACTTCTTTGCTATATTGCCTGAAATGTATCTATATGGGCTACTAAGAGGTGGAATCCTACTTTTTCTCTTTTCTTCCCTATTCTGCATATGCACTTTTCCAACTGCTTTTTCAGGTACCTCTGGCTTCTCAAAGGAAGGGAAAGAAGGTCATATTGGGATGTTATCAGTCAGTGCTTTGAAAAGGGGGAAGGCTTCTTCAAAGGTTTAATATCAGGTAAGTGATTCCTCTTTAAAGAACATCATTAGAATTTACTCTTCAAAGAGGAACTGTAGAGCATGTGGTGAAAAGGTCATTCAAATGTTTATGATTATAATGACCCACCACATATAAAGAAAAAAAATAATCAACACATCAAAGCAGATACATTGTATCAATGCTGTACTGGAATTGCGGTTGCTGTAGTAAGTCTGTATACAAATGCTGGTTGTCCACTGAGACACAAAGTGTGATGCTCTGTGTTATTGCACCTGCTGAGAGACTCAGAGTTGTTGCCAAGGCTGTGCAAGAATTATTAGCAGGTGTGGCTCTAGGTGCAAGGCCAGAATAGGGAGTTGATGGTTATTGCTTTTTGGTTTTGGAGATACCAAAGTCACACAATAGATGAATGAGAGGATTTATGGCTGGACTGCCAAATCATTTTTGGACAAAAAAAAATCATAGAATTGTAGAATGGTTTGGGTTAGAAGGGACCTCAAAGATCATCTAGTTCCAACCCCCCTGCCATGGGCAGGGACACCCTCCACTAGACCAGCTTGCCCAAAGCCCCACCCAACCTGGCCTTGAACGCTGCCAGGGAGGGGGCCTCCACAGCTTCTCTGGGCAACCTGTGCCAGTGCCTCACCACCCTCACAGGGAAGGATTTCTTCCTAATATCTCATCTAAATCTCCCCTCTTTTAGTTTAAACCCATTACCCCTTGTCCTGTCATCGCACTCCCTGCCCTTGTAAACAGCCCTTCTCCAGCTTTCCTATGGGCCCATTTAGGTACCGCAAGGCCGCAATTAGGTCTCCCCGGAGCCTTCTCTTCTCCAGGCTGAACAAGCCCAACTCCCTCAGCCTGTCCTCATAGGAGAAGTGCTCCAGCCCTCTGATGATCTTCTGGACTTGCTCCAGAAGCTCCATGTCTTTCTTGTACTCGTCTTGGAAATTTGAAAAAGTTTTAAAATCAGGCCTGCATCTATTGAGTGAAAGCATGGGAAGAAAGTGGGAAGTCCAGAACTGCTTAGGATTCAACTGGGGGTAATCCTAAGATTTTTGACACTCTTTCCAGCCAACCTTTCCCTTTGTGCCTACAGTCTTCCCTCTAAGCATCAAAAAGGACTTTTTTATTATTATTATTATTTTTGTAGACTGTAATCTTAATGCAGTAAAACATTCTCAGTGTTCAGACATAACACTTCAGTACATGTGAATAGTGCAGCCTTCCTGGGCTTCCCCTACTGCATCTAATTTGCATAAATGAAGTATGGCACTGTTAAAAGGGACTTCCTGCTGATGACATGAGGTTCAGCAGCTGCTGCTTATGAATGGAAATAGGCTACTTAAAGATCAGATGTGGGCTTCATATGAAATGTTAAAGGAAACTATAAACCCTTATTGAGAACACTGTTTATCCCTAGTATTTAGGCTAACCTGAAGGCAAGGAGAAGATCTTGTGGCATAATTTTAGGATATTTATAGGGAAAACCAAATACTGCTACTGTCTAATAAAGAGTTTGTACCTTGAATTTAGACATATCTGTGTCTTTAGTTTACAAATTTTGCTAGCACTGACTAGGTAGTGCTCTTTATCACAAGTAGTAGTATGGATGTGCTTCTTTTCTGTGTACTTGAATAGATAGGATCTGGATTTCTGTGACATTAGTCTGCAAAAACTCTGTGTTCATCATTGTGAATCTGGTTGATTCACTTCAGCAGTGACCCTGAGTGAAATATATTTAGTAAGTAACACCATTTAATGGATTTTGTGATTTTCAAGCAATTTTCTGTTCCATTAACTACAATTTGTGATCGGTAAATCCTTCGTTTCTTAGTAGGTCCTAATCTGGTAGGGTGAAGGACCCATTCAACTTCTGAGATGTCACTTAGAATCTGTAGCATAATCAAAGGAAGGGCATCTTAAACATATTTACTGCTTCTTTCTGATTCTCTTCATTTCATCAAGATGACTGACTGTATTGCAGAAATTATACACTGAGAGAAGCTGTATAATTTGCCTTCCCTCTGAGGTCATGGCGGGAGTGCCAGGTCACTTACTATCTTCAGGACTGCAGAAAGACACCCAGCTCATGGGACACTGAGAGGATGAAATGAAGAAACCAGAGCTACCATCAGAGTTTGGAGGGACACTGATGAGATCAAGTATTTGGAAAGTTGTCATCTTCAGTCAGGTAGTGCAGAGGGAGGTTGCTGGGATGGACATTGGGCTTTTGAAAGCATCTCTATGGCCAGATCAAGGTAGTCAGAAGCCTTCCTTCTCCTAATTTGTATCTAAGCTGATTCCTTCCAATACACAGTTGAAAAGCCCTTGGATGCAGAATTGAGGCAGGTGCTGGAAAAAGGACATTTGGAAATTTCAAAATGTGATGGGCTAATGGATCAACTCTTCAAGTTGCAAGCTAGTGGTTGCTGTTTGCCATTAGGGAAAAATCCTGACTGCTGGCAAGGTTATCGAGGTATGTTTAGTGCTACTGTTTAGAAAATCCAAAGGAGCCTACCCAGGAACAGTACAGTGCTGGCTGGATACAGTGCAGTGTCTATTATAAGTGCAACGTCTCTTATACCCTTGCGATACAAGCCATGAGACAGTTAAGTAGTGTATATTCACCTAATAGCATATACATAGACCAAAGACTTAAGTATAAAAGTAGAACTGCTCACTGGGTGTCATTGCAAAGCTCATACATCTCAGGCACTGGGGGCAGCTTTTTGTGTACAAGCTGCACTTTATATCCCTGAGTGGAACAAAGATCACACAGCAGCTAAAATGTTATTAAAACTTAAAGAGCAAATATGTGCTTGGCTTGATTTTGTTTTTCTTGCACTTGTTACTATGATCACTACAGTGCCAACTTTAAAAGATCAGTGTGAGGAAGCCATATCACTCATGTAAAATGTTTGTCTAAACCTCTGACCGACCGATTTTTATTACTAATAATCCTATCATTATGAAGTCACACAGAATACTGTGCCCATTGTGACTGCTGATGAAATACCCATGATAAATGTTGTCAAACACAGGGGAAAGAAATAAACAAAACAATTTAGGCAGGAGCAAAGTTAAAAAAGATCACAAGTTGAAGGTGGTGTATATTCAAATAAGCCAGAAAAATAAGGTTTGAAAGTCAGACAGCAATACACAACACATTAAGAACAGTGCAGATATTTGAAAACATATATTTGGATATTGAGATTTAGATGTTCAAAAGCATCGATGTTAGTTTAGCAGTGAATTTTAAGTTAATTCAAGCCAACTGTAGTAGATCAGCTCTGACGTGCGGAAAACAGATTCCACAATCTATAAGATTGTAAAGTAGGTATGTTTATTCAGCGCTGGGCGGCACGGGGGGTAGTTCCACCAAAACCGTGCGCGCTCCAACGTGGCAACTTGTTCCAAACTTATACAGTTAAGTGTTGCATATGCATAATGTGCCTATACATATGCATAACTTATTCCCGCTTCATATTGAAATTAGCTTCAAGAGTCATTTCCATAGACTCCTCCCAGCTGCGCTTGCGCAGTGCCTCCTTGCGGTGGTCGTCGGGGGTCGTGGAGATGAAGGCTGGTGGCTCCTCTTCGTCACCGCTAGTGACCTCTTGTCTTTACGCAGGTCAAGTTGCTCCCTGGCTTCTGTTCAAACTGCAGAGTCGGTTTCAGCTGGTTCTTAGGACGGGTCTCTGACTTCCATCAGGAACTGTTCATTGTGAGGAGTCTCAAGACTTTCTGCTCCAGTTAGTTACCAAATCATTAAGCAACATCTACTAATTCAATTCTTTGGGGTATACCACAACCTAGATAATCATTAAACAATATCTCATCTACTAAGATTCTCTTAGCTCTTGCTCCCAATTGTCTGGATAATTATTAAGCAACATCTCTTCTAAAAATCTAAGACCCCCTTAACTCCTTCTCTCAGCTCAGCTTTACACATCTCATAATAAACTTTGGTAGTTCAGCAGAAAATAGCAGTAGTTCAGCTACTCACTAGTCCGCAGCAAATTGTGAATGAATTTGTGTCTACCTGTAGAAGGAACTGCTCTCTCCAGCCAGGACTTGTAATATTGTCAATACATAACTGTCTTATAGTGGAGCAGGATGAAGTGTTGTATCGTGAGTGAACTTTGCGAAGGTTGAGCACAACTTGTGGAGGTTGAGCAGAGTGCTGGGGAAGACAAGGGCTTTTTGGTATAAAGGACGTAGAAAATTATTTATTTAAATACCATATTGGTGTGAGGGGATTAATAAAACAAAGCCAAGATCAAACTTGCAAACAAGTCATTCTGCACTCAAGACTTGTTTTTCCCAAAGGCACCGTCTTAGGATGATTTGGAAATAGACACTCCAGTTTTGTGGTGAAGAGAGATATTGCTGGCAGGATACAACATACTTCCCTGAATCTCTTTCTGGCATTTCTTTAGTGGGAATGGTGGAGATGGGAGTTATGCTGAACACAGGCACCCTCAGTCCACAGGCAAAACACATTCATTATGTCTGCAGACCTCCTCTAGAGAGCAAGCACAAAACTGCATGGATCAATGTTGAGCAGTCAGTGGTGGCTCTCAGGTCAAAATTAGATGTTAAGTTCCATTGAGAAGGTAATAAAGAAACTATATGTCCTTGTTTGCTCCACTCTTAAGGAAGAACCTTGTGAAGGTGCAGTCACTGACAGTACAAAGAGGAACTAAGGTATAAGAAATGTGGTGCCAGTAGGCCTAACTTACTTTTCTCTACATGACTATGTATATAAGAGGATAAATAGATGCTTTGGCTTTTTTGCTTCCTATTACTGTTATGTCAGTGTTGTTATAGCGATAGTAACATGATTTCACCAACACATGGGCTCTCTCATATTGTTTACACACTGAGACAGTTACATCCTACCCCATTGCCTGGCATGCCCTCAAGGTTGCATGAAGTGGATTGCTGTGTATGGACAAAGGAATAACGTCATCATGCTTTCTTCAACTGACTGTGTTAAGATGTGTATTTCTGTTTTACAGCATGATTTGTGGGGGGGATGTATAAAGAAAAACAAGCAGATAAACCTGCACTCAGATTTGCTTCATCATCAGAGGATTTATGAGCTCAGGTACCTGATACAAATTTGTCCCTAAAAGAGCTAAAGCACTGTTAAAGCTTCAAAATAAAACTTGAAATAGCACTTTCATATTTAAAAATCCTACATGGAGTGACTGGCACTTTCTTTAATACCCTATCCAGAAGTAGAATAAGTTCTGAAAAGGAGTGACAATTTCAACTGATTATATAATTCTTCTTAATTTCATTTCTTATAAGCCATAGTTGTATTTCATGCCTAACAGCCACTTATCCCATCTTCTAACAAAAAGTGAAGTAAGCTTATATATAGCTCAGAAGCACACATGTGATCCTTGTGGAATGGTAGGTGAATGTAAAAAGAGATGATGCTGACTTGCTGCTGGTGTTCAAACTGCTCAGTATTAACTTGGAAATATTGTGCCAACAGTTGCAATGAACATTACTGTGGTGTGAAGGCACGCCTCACAGCAATGCCCTTATCAACACACTGAAAGGGTTTCTAGAGCACTCTTTTGTCAGTTCCTTGACAAAACTTTCTATCATACAATGCTCTTTTTTGAGATGCACATCTATAAAACTGACAGGAAAGAAAACAAATTAGCTTTATTCCCCTCTGTACGTATACATAGATCACTGTGTTCTTGGCAGTTCTCCAGTGCCATCTCCTCCTCCTATTGGTGTGTCTGTCTTAGAGAAAAGTACTGCCTCATGCTGTGTTGGGTGATGTTATTTTTATTAAAATTATAAAAAATATTTTACGAAAGCAATCTCTGAATTTTTTTTCTCCCTTGATGTTAACACCTAGATGTCTGGGGGCAGTCAGGGCTGGGTTTCTCTCAGCAAGCTTAGAGGCGGTAATATATCAGGTATATTTCCAAATAGATCTAGTGTCAGGCTTATAGGAGTCCTACAATATAATTCATAACTCAGGATAGATTCCCCCTAATCTACCCACCGGAGTCTGCAAAATCTCTGCCATCATCTTTCTCATTTGCCCCATGATAGAAATGAATTGTACAAAATCATTAAGCCTCCCTTTCTCTCAAAGGCACAGGAACCACCAGGAAAATCTCAAGTTGCTTTTATTTCTGCAAACTGATTTTTAAGCTATTTAATCCTCACTGGACAATGGCCACAAACTGTGATAAACAAAACCTGCCTTTCAGCTATTGAATATTTGGTCTAACTAGACTATTAAAGAAGATGAAAATAATAACTTTCCAGGGCATCTGATTGTTTTGATTCCAACTGAGAAAAAAGTCCTTTCCAAGTTCCAGGAGAGGTGGTGAGTCAGACAGCTTCTGAAAACTTTGGGTTAAAAATTTCTGAGAATGTTTACATTATTTATATTTATTTATACTAAATGAGAACTGATGGAAGGGGCACAAAGCTTTCCTCTATTCCTTAAACTTGCATTTTCGTAGTGTGAGAGCCTTTGCACACAGAGGTACTTTAATTTCTTGTCTCTGTATGTATTTCTGCTTCCTCATTCATAGCTTTATAATGTCTCTCACCGAGGGAGACTGATAGGGGCACTGAGCTAACGATAATCCCATGAGAATGATGTATACTCTGAAGTGCCGCACTGCAGGAAGTATCAAGCTGAGCTAGTCAGAATATTTTAATAATTAGATGGTATTATGTTGTTTGTCAAGGTCGAAGCAACTTGAGGAGACTCATCAGTTTCAATGAAGTTTAAGAAGGGCGATGACTGAGGCTTTGGAATCTCTGGTCATTTCTATCGAGAAAAAGAAGGAACAGGAAAGCTTAATGCTAACCCTTCAGATCTGAAAATAGGAATATTGATAGAGTTTAATTCTATCAAATTAAGAGAACTTTGGTTTTGCCTCATTGAGAAACTATTTTTCCTGAAACCTCAAAAGCTGTCAAAGTTGGACTTGGCATCCTTGAGTTATCTTAGTTTTCAAAATCAATTATAAAGTTTCCATTGGTACTAATGGGCTCTGAAACAAGTCCTCAGTGGAACAGGGCTGAAGTGCTATATAAAAATTACTTCTCTCCTGTATTAACAAACACTTTTCTCTATTACACCACAAAAAGAGTCAGTAGGACCAAACGATCCAATATAAATGAACTATATTTCTGTGAAACTATTGATGAGTTGAAATTCAGACTTCAGAGAATCATTACAGGTTCTGTATCAGAATTTATTCAGCACAGAAAATCTGAAGTTGTTATAAGGGGCAAAGGTCATGGATGATGAAAGAGCATCCCAGTGTGTCTTCTGGAGGTTTTCTTGGGTTTTTGTTTGCTTGGGGTTTTTTGTTGTGTTTGTTTGTTTGTTTGTTTTGTTTTTCTTTTCTGTAGCTGTTTTAGCCAGGCCTAACAGAAAAAAAAAATAATAGAATCTTCAACACTCCTTCCCACACACTTCTTTTTTTTAACAAGTATTGATCAAAAGTCATTTGGTCAGAAGATCATGAAAGGAGTTAACTCTCTGAGATGGAGGAAAGTCGTTCTGAAACAACCACTCAATTTGATGACAAAAATGTAAGCATGAGTGACATACCAGTGTGTCAAGAGAAAGTCTGAAGGACAAATGAAAAGTACTCCTTGAGAAGGGAAAGCCCCACACAGGTAGGAGCTTGCAACCAAAAGAAGGTGAGCAGGTCCAAGTACTGCATAGCACTGACTCTAGTGGAGGGTTTTGCTGGCCCTTGCCAGCCAGCTGGAGGAGGAGCGGCAGGTTTGCAGGGTGGACGCAGGAGGCTGGGTGAACCTATTGGTTGATGTGCGCACTCAGGCCTCAGTTTGGATGAGTGCTGTGGTGGGTTCCCAGGGTCAAATCATACCCTGCAGGATACCAGCAGCGCGGTGAAAAGAATGCTCCTGACTTCAATTACCTTCCCTCACTCCAAACTCAAGGGAGAGGGTTGGCATTAGTCCAGGATTATCTTTACAAGACCATTTCCATTAAAGTCAAGTGAGAGTATTTTCCCTTCCTAATTCCTAAACTCTTCAGTTGTGGAAAACAGAACTAATCATGAGTTTTTTCTGGTGTTATTAAATAAGCAAATATGTGGCTGAATGATACACTGCCTGTCATTTTATCTCAGTATAAGACACAATATGCTTTCTAACCCTATGACATCCCTTTGTGTTTTTCATAATTAGAAAAAATGTTGGCATTTAGATTCAGCACAGTTTTGGATATCAAAAAATTGCCCATTTTATGTAAAATCTCTAGCTCACTAATTAGTTTCTAAAGTTGGAATCAGGTGTTTATAAGCCATTTAAGCAAAACAAATTAGTATTCTATAGAGACTGCTGTTGTCCAGGCTGTTAAGTAAGTTAAACCACTGTAAAAACTTAGCAAAACTGAAAAGTAGCAGCTTTATAAATATCAGAACTTCTGAAAAAGAATGGTTTTGTTTCTATTTAGTACCATCCCTAAGTCTCTTTTCTGATATCTTAGAATCATAGAATGGTTTGGGTTGGAAGGGACCTCAAAGATTACCTAGTTCCAATCCCCCTGCCATGGGCAGGGACACCCTCCACTAGACCAGCTTGCCCAAAGCCCCATCCAACCTGGCCTTGAACACTTCCAGGGATGAGGTCTCCACAACTTCTCTAGGAAACCTGTTTCAGTGCCTCATCACCCTCACAGGGAAGAATTTCTTCCTATTATCTAATCTGAATCTCCCCTTTTTTATTTTAAACCCATTCCCCCTTGTCCTATCACTCCCTGCCCTTGTAAACAGCCCCTATCCAGCTTTCCTGTAGGTCCCCTTCATGTATTGGAAGGCCACAATTAGGTCTCCCGGGACCCTTCTCTTCTCCAGGCTGAACAACACCAGCCTGTCCTCGTAGGAGAGGTGCTCCATCCCTCTGATCAGCTTTGTGGCCCGTCTCCCGGGGGGAGCAGCTCCATGTCTTTCCTGTACTGAGGATTCCAGACCTGGACACAGTACTGCAGGTGGAGTCTCACATGAGCAGAGCAGAGGGGGCGAATCCCCTCCCTTGACCTGCCGGCCACACTATTTCTGATGCAGCCCAGGACACGGTTGGCTTTCTGGGCTGCCAGCGCACACTGCCAGCTCATGTTGAGTTTTTCATCAACCAGCACCCCCAAGTCCTTCTTCTCAGGGCTGCTCTCAATCCATTCTCCACCCAGCCTATAGTCGTGCTTGAGACTGCGCCGACCCATATGTCTAGGACCTTGCACTTGGCCTTGTTGAACTTCATGCAGTTTGCACGGGCCCCCCTCTCCAGCCTGTTAAGGTCTCTCTGGATGGAAACACCTGGATAAAGACCTTCTAATTACTTTTTATTCTGTCTCAAAAGTAATGCTTTCAATAATAGTGTGAAAGCAATGGAAAAAAGATGACCAAATAAATTCCTGAAAGGTATTTGGAATAAGCCCATTTTTAGTGTCGTGTTCACCTAATCATAACATTTACCACTGGTGAAAATTGTAGGTTTTAGACAACTTCCATTACTCTTAGCTATGTAAGGCATCAGGCCTATAGTCAGGGAGTGACACATATATTTGACTTCAGATAATCACATTACATTCTGCTGAAGTCACAGAAAAGCCTGTATGCTTGCAGAGCTGGGACATAATCAGGCATGTTCTGTTTCACTTGCACACGGCTCCACAATTATACGAAGTGAGTGTAAAGTAGACATAAAAATGAATGGATCTGAAAATTAGTAGTTTACCCCCACCCACTTCAGGTTTGTTTAGTCCTGGTGTAAGTAGTTATCCAGGACAAAAGAGAAGCTGATTCTTCAAGTCAGTTTAATAAAATTGGGTGGGTTTGGCTTGTAGAGGACAACCATACATTTTGTGAAAGGAAAAAAAAAAAAAACCAAACCAAAAAACCTCCCAAACTCATTCCTGTTCAGTTCATATTTATACCTCAGAGGCCAAGCTACAGTCTGTGATCTCAGGGAAGGCAATAGGGTTGCTAGATATGTGTGGAGAAAGAACACGAAACTGCATCTATGCCAAGATCTTAAAGTTAATTTGTTAGCATTTGTTAGCATTTGGAGCCATACCTTTACCATCAAAGTCAGAGAACAAGTAGATTTACTAATGAGGTGAAACAATACGAGGCCTTGGGCAACCTGGTCTAGTGTAGGGTGTCCCTGCCCATAGCAGAGGGGTTGGAACTGGATGATCTTTAAGGTTGCTTCCAACCAAAACCATTCTGTGATTTTGTGATTCTATAATTTTATGATTCTGTGAATATAGCTTAGTCTTGTCAGAAGTGCCCAGTCTTTTCAAATATATTCTAAATTAAATTCTCACAAGATATACATTATTGCAGGTGATGTATCCTAAAAATCATTGACTGGGCAGCTAATATCTCAATAAATTAAAATATAATTAATTGTTGGTTGGGATGTGATGAAATAATGTGGCTAGAAACTTGAAACTGTCAGTCAACACACATAGATGGTCAGGTGCAATTCAGTCTGTACCGTGAGAAAAAGTACAGGAAAATTCTGCAATGTCATCACACTTCTGCTTTTCCAGGGTTTCACTTCTTTTCTCCTACCGAGCTGAAATAGGATAGAATGAGGCTGGTTTCATTCTTTGTATTTTGGACTTTTCAATCTTTCGTTAGCCATTACTCCCAACAGGACTACAAGAGATCTTTCTCATATTTTCAGATTATCAGTGGTGTAGAGGTGAGGACTTCTATCCTGAAAAAATTACTTTCAACGTATTGACTCAAACTTATATGGGAATAAAATGGGAATAAAATAATTTTCAATTCACTGGCTAAGCAAAAACCTCTCTCTCTCTCTCTCTCTCTCTCTCTATATATATATATATATATATATATAAAAATACCTCAAGTCAAGCCAAAATGAAAATACTCTACTTTCTTTTTTAACAAAGAAAGAAAGAAAGAAAGAAAGAAAGAGAAAAAAACCCCATTGTATTTAAATTCAAATTCAATATCTCCTTTCATTTGGAGAGAATGCAAACTTTTAATCTATTTAAAAAGTATGATTTCACAATGAAAATTATTCCAAGAAAAAAAAACCTTAAAATATTTTGTGTCTTCATTTTAAAAAATCAAAAGCAAAAAAAATTGATGAAAAACAGTGAAGAAAGATCATTTTGCTGCTAAGTATGTGAATAATGCTATTCTCTGTGAAGCTGTTTTGATTAGCAAAATTACTTTTCTCAAAGTTAAAGAGGATATCCCTAGCTCTTTTTTGAAAAGTAGTCTTGTGACTAGGGCTCTCTCTTCAATGAACAGCACTGGAGGGGGTTTGTCCTTGCTGCACTTGTGGAAGATTATCACCAGGGATTTTTCTTCAGTCAGTGCCAGTTCACGAAATTGTGTACAACAAAGGAAAAGCAAGTGTGCCTGGTCCATCTACTTCCTATTTAGATAGCCCAGAACACACCCTATTTTCCCTTCCATTCACCTCAAATACCAAAGCTGGATCATCTACCTTTTTATTTCTGGCTAGTCCTCTGATGGATAGGCTTGCTGCCTTTGGGGACTGAAGTCTACATCAGAATTAGCTCCCATGTCTTTCACTACACTTGCTCTACCTTCTCACATATGAGCTTCTCCTTTCCTTTCTCTAGGTGCATTTACTTCTCCTGGGAGTGATCCTCTTATTTCCTGACACACAAAACTGCATTGCTCTCAGTATTTTCCTTTGTGAATATCAGCTGGGAAATGTTATATGCTAGGAGTTTAATTATTCATTAGCTTATGGCCAGTTTCTTCATACAGCTTCCACTGTTATAATTTCAGCTGATACAATAATAATAAAGCAATAATATTGTGCCCCAAACAACTCCCCTACTAAGAAGAGGTGGAAACAGATGCTTAGATTGTATGGCTGGCAGATTTCTGAAGTTTTTGTTCTATCGCTTGGAAAGCCCTGGGTAGACTTGCGTTCAATTTAAGTCAAATAAATTATCTTGCTTTAAATTGCACCCCCTCAGCAATTTGATGCCAGGAAACCCATTCAGAAAAGCTCATCATTTATCTACAAGAGGAAATTATTTTTCTCTAGCGAGTTTCTGAAGCTTAAAAATATATTCCCAGAACAGACCTAGTAGTACATACACAGCATGAATTTTTCAATGTAGTCATTTTAAAATGGCAAATAAGACACTGTCGACTATGCTGGGTGCTCTACTTTTATTCAAATCACGTGTGAATAAGAATTTTCCAGTTGCTTTTTGTGTCTTTATTTGTTTTTAACAGAATCACACTTAAGTCTGGATTTCCCAGCACATTCAGTTTTTAGACCTCACAAAATATTCAATGGGGATATTTTATCTGACAGATCGTGTCAGTTCTATTGAGCGTTCCTTTTACATTGCTCTGTTTTTGCAAATTCCATGTTAAAAGTGTAAATATCTATTTATATTAAATATCTATATGTGCATATATATAAATATAATACATACATAGACATGTACTAGAAGTTCTTATAAGCATTCCGTCTCTTCTATGGTTGTGACCTATTTGACTATCAAATGTATGGTCAATTAATGGTAATATCTAATTAGTTTTCTTTCCAGCTACAAGATTATGAGATATTTTCAGCAAATTTAGATAAAATTCATCTTCTCATACATCAAGTATCAGTGTCAGTCTCACTTCAGTGCCTGGTAAAATTATGGAGAAAATTATGCTGGGAGTTATCAAAAAAAACCTAAAGGACAATGCAGTCATTGGTCACAGCCAACACGGGTTCGTGAGAGGAAGGTCCTGTTTAACAGCAAGATCCTTTCATAACAAGGTCACCCATCTAGGTGACCAAGAGAATGGTCAAGCTGATGTCATTTTTCAAGGTTTCAGTAGAGCTTTTGATACTGTCTCCCATAGTATCCTTCTGGACAAAATGTCTGGCTTACAGTTTGACAAAAATGCAATGCAGTGGGTGAGCAACTGGTGACGGGTCAGGCCCAAAGAGTTATGGTAAATGAGGCTACATCAGGCTGATGGCCAGTCACTAGTGGGGTTCCCCAGGGCTCCATTTGAGGGCCAGTTCTTTTTAAGGCTTTCATAAACAACTTGGATGTGGGACTAGAAGGTGTCGTGAGCATGTTTGCGGATGACACCAAATTGGGAGGAGCTGTTGACTCCATTGAGGGTGAAGAGGCCTTGCAGAGAGATCTGGACTGATTAGAGAACTGGGCAATCACCAACTGCATGAAGTTTAACAAGATCAAGTGCCGGACTCCGCACCTGGGAAGAGGCAACCCTGGCTGTACATACAGACTGGAGAGCAGCCGTGCTGAGAGGGACTTGGGGGTCTTGGTCAACAGCAAGTTGAACATGAGCCAACAGTGTGCCCAGGCTGCCAGGAAGGTCAACTGTGTCCTGGGGTGCATCAAGCACGGCAACGCCAGCCACTCTAGGGACATGATTGTCCCACTCTACACTGCCCTGGTGCGGCCTCACCTCAATACTGTGTGCAGTTTTGGGTGCCACAGTAAAAAAGGACATAAAGCTATTGGAGAGTGTCCAAAGGAGGGCAACAAAGATGGTGAAGGGTCTGGAGGGGAAGAGGTATGAGGAGAGGCTGAAGTCCCTTGACTTGTTCAGCCTGGAGGAGACTGAGTGAGACCTCATCACAGCCTACAGCTTCGTCATTTGGGCAGGTGCTGATCTCCTCCCTCTGGTGACCAGCGATAGAACCCGAGGGAATGGCATGAAGCTGCATCAGGGGAGGTTTAGGTTGGAGATCAGGAAAAGGTTCTTCACCCAGAGGGTGGTTGGGCACTGGAACAGGCTCCCCAGGGCAGTGGTCACTGCACCGAACTTGACTAAGTTCAAGAAGCGTCTGGACAATACTCTTAGTCATCTGCTCTGATTGGGCTGGTCCTGTGTGGAGCCAGAAGTTGAACTTGATGATCCTTATGGGTCCCTTCCAACCCAGGATATTCTGTGATTCTGTGATTCTATGATTCTATGATTCTATGAAATACTTTACTTTCTATGAGTCTTACAGTATATAAGAGGTTGTTAGAAGGAGGACGGACATTGGTTGTTTGCTGGGTATGGGACTAGAAGAAATTGATCTGAATTTACAATTAATAGTAATGAAAATAGGTATTGGGAAAATACTCAAAATAAACAGAGTGAAGCTCTGGAAGGTGTCACATGGAAATTTTGCTAAAACTCCTTAAGAGTTTATAGAATAGGATAAGAATAATTTTTCAGCCATGGCCCAAATAGACCTGATCTTTTTTCAGGGCAAAGGAAGGGACTGCATGGTATACTGAAGTTGTTTCCAGAAACACAGTATTTGTATGTATCAGAATCATAGAATATCCAGAATTGGAAGGGACCCATAAGGATCATCAAGTCCAACTCCTGGCTGAATGATGAGTCCAGCTCCTGATAAATGGTTATCTACAGTCATTTACACTAACCACCATCAAGTTTATTTAGAAAGTTTCTTATTTAATTGCAATGTTAGTCATCCATAATTGATAACTAAATTTAGAAAGTGCCATTCTGAAGAGTTCACTGATCTGAGGCACATCACTGTTTGGGGGCTCAATTTAAGCCAATGATCCTTTGCTTCTCAGGAAGATCTGAACTGCTGAAGTTACTGGGGCTTCTTTTGGTAGCCCAGCCTGATCAGGACTTCTGAAAATCAAGGTTTAAGTGATATGTATGGTAACACCTTCCATTAGAGCCCAGTGGAAGGGACTCTTTCTATTTTTTTGCTGGAATTATGAGGCAGATGAAACTATGTCGCAGTTAAAGCATATTTTGAAAACTGGCATGTGTTTTTCCTAGGTAAATGAGGCATATATGTGTGTTCCAAAAAATACTAGCATGTGACTGTAAAGGTGAAGGAAGAGAAAATCTGGACAGACTGTTCAGGTACATATTGAATATATACATTTTACTGTCATCTGTTCAAAGGAGTTAAATGACTTGTACAGATTATCCCAGAGCAATGTATTCCTAGGACTATGAAAATATTATAATAGAGTTAAATGAGAGAGAGAAGCCACTGGTCTTATTGAACAAGCTGTTTTATAATTAAAAGTACAATTCACTTAGGAGAAATATGTTCCTTAATCATTTCATGTCCTCTAACGACCCTCCTTTCTCATCCTGTTAATAATTTTATTTTCTTCCAAGTGAAAAAACAATAGAAGAGATGCATACAAAGAAACCCATAATAAAGCCCTCAGGCAAGAAGGTCTCAAAGCACCAAAGAAATCAAAGTGCCTGTTGCCATGTGTGGCAATTCTGCTGTTTACAGCCGATATGATCACTCAAAGCCTTATCTGTCAACAGTATAATGACATGGTGATTGAGCAATAGGGATATTAAAGTTCAACAGATTTATTTGAATATGGTCTGCATGAGGGAGCTTATATTCCCTCTGATTCCTAAAAACTGGCTTATCAGATGATGAGATTAGTGACAAACTGGTTATACTTCATCACTGTATAAAAGTGGATGCCTATTGTTAATACAGCAGTCTGTTTCTTCTCGTTCACAGTAATTCTAGTGATGTGATGTCTCTGCTTAACATTTTTCTAAAGAGTCATTACTCTGCGGGGGAACCATACCACAGCAAAAAAGCTTTCAGTTGCAAGTCAGCAGTCCTGAATGTAATTTCCACCTCGTATTATAGAAGATTGAATATGAAGAGACATATTAGTTAATTTCCCAGATAAATAATTTCATTTAGAGGAAAGAGCAGAAACAAGAGGAAATAGGATAAGAAAGGGTAGGAAAAAGTCTTGCCTGCCCCTACAATTAAGAGGAATACTTACAAAATGCTCATACAAAATCACTGACAAAACTCCAAGTCTTTTAAAAAATCCTTCCAATCACAGGTGTGCAGCCTAGATCACAGAATGCTGGTCTAGATTCAGCTGACATAAATTGTCCAAGTGCTATTCACACTGGGGAAACACATATTTAAAACAGCGTATAGGGGTGGTCTAAAACTTGACAAGATATTTTGTATGAAAATCTCAATTTCCCTCACTTTTATAATGCCCCACCCTGGTATTCATTAAACAAATAATTTTTTTAACACGTAGCTCTTTGATATGTTTAACAGTAGTAGCAAAGTACAGAAAATATTTGAGTACGTGGTCATTTCCTATAAAATTTTGTATTTTAATAGAGCATTTTAAGATTTATGAAATGGTCTATAGTACTTGGGGACCTTTTGGCTGAGTGATGTCTTTGTCTGTAGCTTTTTTCCTTTAACGAGTTGAATCCTACGAATTTTTAAAAATGATAATTAAATATCAGTCAAAGATTCAACTTTTTTTAAAGAAAATTCTCTTCAATCCTCTAATTTTTTTCTTCTAATTTCTCAAAGTACATACATAGTATTGAATAACCTCTAATAGGAGCACACTTGCTATAAAACTGGAGTATATGATGCAGCAGGCAAATACTGCATGGGAAAGATAGGTATATGACTTGACTTACGCCTGTGTGTAAGCAGGCAATTTTTTTCTCACTGTCTAGGATAAGAGACAGAAGCGTTGCTACCAGAAGAAGGAATGTTCCCAGAAACGAGCAGTCCATGTGGCCAGGTCTGTAGTACTTATAGCTCCGGTTACTGCCTGCGCGACGTTTGTGAATAAGGAAACTCAGCTGAGCTGAAAGGCTGTAAAGAAAAGGATGTTTCAGGCAGTGATTTTGTAATGCTGTGCTTGAAAGTGTGTCTAATGGAAGTAAAGCATATAATTTCCATGTTGGTTACCAAATCAGTGCCTAAGAGGACTTCTCCACTGCGCTTCAGTGCCTGAATGGAGTGTTCCTTTGTACTGAATCTCACTGGTATTTCATCCATATGATTACAAATATTGAAGCTCCTGCAACTCCTTTTTCATAAAGTATTTCCCCCCCTGCTCCAACACAACCTTATAAGCAGGTTTTCTTTTGCTGTCATCGACGATTTGTGGATTTATACATGAGAAGCACTATCGCTACATTTTATTTGGTTTTGTAGGCACCTTAGTTACTTGATTGCCAAAGATTATGAAGGTAGACGTGACAGATGCATCCAGTATCAGCATTATCACATTATCTTACAGGCTCCTAAACAGACATTAATTATCTTATCAGAAATACGAGTGAGAAAAGTCCTGATGTTCTTCAGAGATTTCAGAAATAGGTTAGTGGTGATGGTTTTAATTCATCCAGCTGAAAATGGCTGGCTGAACCGACGAAGTACTGTGGTAAGAAGGAGGATAAACTTTTGGCAGTGATCCTACTGCTGTAATTTAATACAGATATGAGTGATGAGAACTCAGCCAAGTCACAGAAACATTTTTGATATTTTCTTCAAAATGTCATCTCATAAGTTCAGTTTAAGAAAAGACCAGCAACCTCCCGCACCCCACAAAGAAGTTGAAAAATTACAGAAAATATTTGACAATGATGTTGTTTTCTTTTTGATCAACTCTCTGACTAAATTAAAATGAACACCAGAAATTGAACCCTTTTTAAAACCTTTTTCTTGTCCCTGCTATAAAAAAATTATGTAATATTTTCAACTGTTTCTCTTCTTAAACACCATCTACCTGTTTTTCTTTAAAACAGAATTTTGCAATTTAAAGACCAAAAGAGCCTGGTGGAGGGGAAAGTTTGTGAAAGTTGTGTCTTATACCATCAGATCTAAAAATGCATATCTTCTTTTTGCAAGCCCCAGTTTTGTTGTGTGGTTTTATTTATTATTTTTTTTTTCAAGTAGCACTGTAACCCAGAAAGCCTAGCTCAGATATCTGGCAATGGTATTCACTGACCAATGTGAAATTGCTCATGGCGCACAGACAGTTAGGGAAGAATCTGAACAGAAACTAAACATATTCTTATTATTAATAATACATTTTCCACCTCTTTTTCCAAGGACTGGCAAAGCCATAGCTGTCTGCATACCTGAGCAAGCTGAGTAGGTGCCAAAAGCATAGCAAACTTGCAAAGTTTGAGAAAGGATGTAGTCATATTTGACACTGCTTCCTGGATATATATTTCCCCCTGAAGAGCTTTCAAGCTGTCAATATCCTTCTAAAAATAAACAAGCCTATGAGCAATGCAGCAATGCCTTTATAGTTGGTGATGAGAATGAGTGCCCAAAGGCAAATGAACCCCATAAGCTACTGACACATTACACTTCTAAATTGGTGAGAGGAGACACCTCCTTCCCCCCAAACTTTGACCCATGGGCAAAGAATAATCAAATGCATGGTTTTATAAGCAGAAGTGACACTTCAAAGAACTGTGGGCAAAGCCCCAACTCCTGAAACAAATAGCTAAGATGAAAGATTAACAAATTAATTAAAACAGTGAGAAAAAAGGGTCTTTAATTTGGGCTGAAATTAATGTTGCATGTGGCAGATGAGATAAATCAGGATGACACAGAAAGCACTTGTTACAGAGCAGACAATACCTTTTTCAACTTCAAAATGGTTCAACTCCATTTTAAAAAAGAAAATACAACTTTTAGCAGGACCAGCTCCTGCAGAACTGAAGAGATATATATTCTATATAATTGCTGAAGAAGTGACATTATCTTTCTAATCTGTATGTCTTACAAAGCTGTCAAAAACTTTGTGGGAAAGTTATAATGCAATTGGTGTGCAAATGAGATGGGAGCTGTTGACTTCTTAGGATGCAGAGAGGAACAAACCGGCTTTTTCTGCCTACTCCTTCCCCATGCTGTTCCAAGAGGGCAGACTCAACCCTTTACTCTTCCTAAAGACCTTCCTAAAAGTGACTCTATTCAGGTCTCTATCTTAACCTTTCTGGACTCCCCACTGTTATCACTTCCACTTTTAGATTTCATAAACCAAAACAGTTTACCACTATAGGATTCTGCAAATCTATTTTTTATTAATTTATCTTTGGCTTTAACACTGTAAACTGGGGCACGGTGTTACTAGCCCACAGAATAACCAGTGCCTCTTTGAATTTATTTCAGGCTCTCCCCTTAGATGACATTTTATTATTTAAAACACAAGAATGCATAAGTAATACTAAACAAAGCAAATTTCCTGTTCTAGCCATCTCAGTACAGTCTTTCTATGCAGGAGGCTACTCCTTGAATAAACTTGTAGCATTAATTTATCCATCTCAGCTGCTCAGTAAAAGATGCTTGCTTTCTCCCCAGATGAACTCAACATTGTTGGCTTCAAGCTACAGTTCTAGCTAAAGCTAGACATTTTAGGATAGTTATGCTTGCCTTGTTCAATCATCATTCCTGCAACAGCAGTGACCAGAGTATTTGCAGAAGAATAATCTGCTCTAAAGTCCATGCTCTCATGAGAAAAGACCTGGTGAAACCCTATGAGTATAACCAAGAGTTTAATTTCCAATGTATGTAGATTTCTTGTTGCATTTAAAGTAAATATTGTCTACAGAACAGAAAGAGCGTAAACCTGACATATTAATTTGAAATTTATTTATCTGAAAGCCATTTTCTCATTTCTGTGCTTGACCTTCCTCTTCTTCATTAGTGTAATACATTTGACCTCAGTTGGGCCCTATTTCTAGGACAGGATGAGAATGGCAGCCAGGGTTTTTCCATCTCTTTTGCATACGGATTAATCACTTTTACAATCAGAATAAATGAAATGACAGCTAAACTTAAGATTCTATCCAATCCATGCAATCTTTTTTTCCCTGACTGAAACCTGCATATTTTGTTTGTTTCAGATAACGGTAAGTGAACAGACAGGCAAAGCTGAGGAGAAAAGCAAGGCAAAATAACAAGTACACCTCCAAGGGAAGACAACAGTGTGGTTATGCACAATATAAGGAATTAATGAAGAGAAAATAAGTATTGGTACCACCTACCAGTTGAACAAGCCTCTAGAAAGCTTAATTTTCATAATAGTGGCAAATGCAGGTTTGTGTATGCATAAGTCATAGAATCATAGAATCCCTAAGGTTGGAAAGGACCTCCGAGATCATCAAGTCCAACTGTCAACCTAAAACCACCATGCCTAATAGATCATGTCCTGGAGTGCCACGTGTACATGTCTTTTGAATGTCTCCAGGAATGGTGATTCAACCACCTCTCTGGGCAGTCTGTTCCAACACCTCACTCCTCTTTCCGTGAAGAATTTTTTCACAATAGCCAACTTAAACCTCCCCTGATGTAACTTGAGGCCATTCCCTCTTGTCCTGTCACTTGTTACTTGGGAGAAGCAACCAACACCCTCCTCACTACAGCCTCCTTTCAGGTAGTTGTAGAGAGCGATTAGGTCTCTCCTCAGCCTCCTCTTCTCCAGGCTAAACAACTCCAGTTCCCTAAGCTGCTCCTCATAAGACTTGTGCTCCAGCCCCTTCACCAGTTTTGTTGCCCTTCTCTGGACACGCTCCAGCAGCTCAATGTCCTTCTTATATTGAGGGGCCCAAAACTGGACACAGTACTCGAGATCAGGCCTTACCAGAGCTGAGTACTGAGGGACGATCACTTACCTACTCCTGCTGGCCACACCATTCCTGATGCAGGCCAGGATGCCATTGGCTTTCTTGGCCACCTAGGCACACTGCTGGCTCATGTTGAGTTGGCTGTCAACCAGTACCCCCAGGTCCTTCTCTGCCAGGCAGCTCTCCAGCCA
This sequence comes from Psophia crepitans, assembly GCA_013399095.1. Taxonomy (NCBI): domain Eukaryota; kingdom Metazoa; phylum Chordata; class Aves; order Gruiformes; family Psophiidae; genus Psophia; species Psophia crepitans. The sequence continues at coordinate 278,798 of VWZZ01004911.1, read as the reverse complement.
CTCCACCCCAAGCCTGTAGCGTTGCCCGGAGCTCTTGCAACAAAAGTGCAGGACCTGGCACTTGGCCTTGTTGAACCTCATACAGTTGGCCCATCAATCCAACCTGTCTAGACCTCTCTGAAGAGCCTTTCTACCCTTGAGCAGACTGACATTGCCTCCCAAACTGGTGTCGTCTGCAAACTTACTGAGGGTGCATTCTGTCCCCTTGTCCAACACCAGTCCCAAGACTGAGCCCTGGGGAATGCTGACAGTGACCGGCCACCAACTAGATTTAATGCCATTGACCAAGTGATAGATTGAAGGAAAATTTGGTGGCTTATATCTCAGGGGATTGATGTGTAGATTGTAGAATTGTTAGTTTGAATTTTTCCAAAAATATTTCCAAATCTTCCTGATTCTGTGTCCTGGTCAGTCCTACTTAAAACACATTCATAACTATCAACTTAGTCTTTGCATAGCTTTGAAATAAATTGTATTGAAACATACTGGCATCATATTGGCAGCCTTTTATAAATCATGCACTAAACTTTGGCATTCATGGGCTGTGGGTAAAGTGTACATAAAAGCGCGTTATTAGCACTGCAGATTTATGATTGCATTTGTTTGAGTTTTAAATTGCAATTTCTTTTGTCACTTTAAGCATTGTTAATTGCTGCTTTTCAGTCTTACCATATGATGGGCTCTCAGAAATTTTAATCATGAAAACAAGTGAAATCATTCCTCTTCACTTATTCCTTCAATATTTGGATACAAAATGTTACACAGTTTCATATCTATACATGATTATTCCTTTGTGACAGCTGGGCTGTTCAATTATTTAACAACATGCCTATAAAACCGTGATTTAATGATAACATATTTTCCTTCTTTCTAGGAGGACAGTTGTCTTAGTGATGGGAGATTAAATAACAAGCAGTCTGTGCTGTAAATGGGCCATAGCCTTTGAATCTTTCACGTTGCTGCTAGGATGTATATCACAACTTATAAGAAGATTGAAAGACCAAACAGACATATTGTACCAATGGAAAGGGTTTAATTACGTGCTTGGCTTTTAGAGATAGTTCAATAATATATTATAAAGGGTATTTTAGCAAGAAAAGCATTTGGCAGTAGCTTCAATTGGTTTAGAACTGTAAATATTTGATAGACCGTCTGTTGGTGACACAGCAGAAGAAAAAGAGCTGCTCCATTTCGACTCTTTGTGGATTCCTGAAGCAGAGACACTCGTTAAAGGTACTGAAAGTCAGGCAACGATGGGACTTGAATCAGAATCTCTCATACTACAAGTTAGAACCAGATTTACAAGGCAGAAGTTTTCTGAACAAATGTGGCACAATTACACAAAATGGGCACTTTTCTTCACACAGTATTTTAACTTTTGGCTCAAGCCTGGTATGAAATGCAGTGGACCATGTCATTGGGAGTCAAAGCTGTGAATATCTTATTTGAATATGCCACATTATGAAACCCAGAATATTTGCTAAACAAAGAGAAGGTAATTTAAAAAAAAAATCAGGTGACCTGAAAAATCTGAACTGACAATAAGACTGCCAGCGTGTTTGTTTCTATTTAGACCTAACCAGAATGACATCTTTATGGGAATGTTTTTGCAGAATTCCAGTCTTCAAAGCCCATGGCAGAAGGAACAAAATTACTTTTCTCTGTATTGCAAAAAGTCTGCTTTAAAGTGCCTGATCAAGTCTAGTGACCTACTGCAGTACATTTAAGCTCTCCATTCTTGCATTCCAAGCTCAGCAAAATTCCAGTGTTACCTACAGCTCTGCTTCAGTTTAATTTTACCTCCACTTCTTTGCTGTCTTCATTTTCTCTTAAAATTTCACTCTTCATGTCCCTTCTTTACTTAAGTACTCATTTTATCTTAGCTTATTTGTGAATCATTCCTCAGAGGCTACGTGTACTCTACTTTTTCACTTGTGTGTGCAGTTGAATTCATACAAATTCCAATGTACTGTACTGTCCTGTGGATAGGGATCTGTCTTCTAGGAAGCTGTAAAATGCAATGCACCCATACAATTGTACCTCAAGTGATCACTAATACTAAAGAAATAAAGTAAGATACTTTTAAAATAGCATTGTGTTGGAACTAAAACTAAAACATCCAAGTTAGTCTTTGGCTGATTGAAACAAGTTAATGGCACTCAAGAGTCAGTCCTTCTTAGTCTTCCTCCACCCCTCCAGGTCTTTAAATGTATTTGAGCTTGTATCCAGGCATTATGACTTGCAGATGTTTGTGTTTGAGAAGAAGTGAGGCGACTGTATAAGGTACTAAAGGTGGCAGATATGTGCCCTAGAGATACCAAGTAAGAAACCAAGTGGGCTTACTTTTCACCTTTGGTTCAGGTGCTGGGTTACTTCTGTATGGCTAGGTAGAGACTTATTCTCTATTCATTTCTGCTTGCATCTCCTCCAGAGAGAAGGGAAAATGTGCTGGGCTGGCAGGTATAAAACCCCAAGCAGCTATTGTTGGGAATATGATTTCTGCAATCCATTTGTTAAAGGCTTCACATTTTAGTCAATTAGCCTGTCCACTTCTCCTGAATATAAACACTGTGTCCTTCCCCAGTCATTTCATATCTAGAGACCATTTAAACATGGTTACTTTGTCCTTAGAAAGATCAGCATAAAATGTCCAGAGCTTTCTAACTATTTATTTATCATACCCTGAATTCACCGAATGGGCATAATTCAGATCTTTCCTGATTTCACCTGAGAGGTGAGAATATCCCTTTGCGAGAAGCAGGCTTTGAAAACTCACGCATAAGTATACGGCTGTCTGATTTGGAACAATGAGATTAACTAATTTACCAGGGCTGTTAGCTATCTCTTTATTTCAACTGCATAGTTTATGTAACCCTTTTTCCCTTTTTCTTTTTCTTTTTCTGTTCTTCTCTAGATTGGAAAAACAGAACCAGACAGTCATTAGTTAATCTGCTTGGAGCTCACACTGAACAATTGTTCTTGAGTTCTCTCAACTGAGGAAAGTTTCAAATGTGCTGAATGTCAGTTCACCACGTGAGCACTTGTGGATTAGGAGGACTAACACCTTATTAGCACAGGTGCACAGGCAGAGAATGAGGCTCTATTTATCCTTTGTACATCAGCTAAAAGAACAGTCTAACTGTTTGGAAACTGTGAAGGATGTGAACTACAGTTTGTGAACCATATTGAAATGATTTCTGTCTTTCATGGGTAATTTAACAGCTGTCATGGTTATATCTGGAATAGAATTTTGAAGAGATAATACATTTTCTCTTCCTACAGTGTAGATATTCTTCCAATTGCACCCTGAGCTCATACACACTATTTTTGGTGGTTAGTGTTTAGGTTTTCTTTATTAAAAGAATTCAAAGTTGAGAGAAAAGATGGTTGTCACTGCAATTTTAGCTGTGGGCCACATCCTCTGCTGTTGTGCCAATGATTTCTGGTCCTAACATGACAGCAGTAAAAATTGTCAATCACAAACTAACTCCCATCAGATGAGGAGCTGATCCTTATTGGTAGGTGTTTCTTTTTTCTTTTTTTTCCCCCAAGGATGACTCAGATATGAAAAAAAAAAAAAAAAAAGGACTGTCACTTAAAAGGTATATACTTCAGTTTTATACACAGTGGTGATCAGATAAAACTCACAACTGGCCCCTGAGCCCATCTGCATACATCACTGGGGTGCTGGGACATCTCCCAAAGCAGATGCCGGCCAGGGGCTGTGGGACAGAGCAGGCCTCTCCTCTGCCTACGCGTGAGGAGTGGTGAGGCTACAGCGACCGCATTCACAGCTGCTACCAAACAGCCCCCACAGCCAGGTACCCAATTTGGTGCCAAATAGCACAAACTACTAGCAATGAATCAATGACCTACTGACAGGTCATTTCCAAGCTTCTTGTCCATTGGAGGCACCTTGCTGTGTTTTTTTACACAACCATGCCTGGTCCTAATGTGTTAGACACATATCACCAAATACTATTAAAATACTGAACTAATTACTAGTTGCATACTTTGATACTGGTGCAATCTGCATTATTGTGACAAATGCCAAAGACCTTGCTATGCTTCCAAAGACCATGAAAGCAGCAGTTTTTTTCCTGCTTATCTGGAGTACCAGAAGGATTTCTTCTTCAACCTATTCAACATTAGCTCTGTTTGAGAAGTCTCAGCAGCCTTAATACAGTATTCTTGCACATTTTGAAACTGATGAAGCCCATAGCCCAGCTTCTGCCCTGGGAGAACAGCCTGGGAACAGGCTCCCCAGAGAGGTGGTTGAGTCGTCGTCCCTGGAGATCTTCAAAAAACGCATAGATGCGGCACTCCAGGACATGGTCTAGTAGGCACGGTGGTGTTAGGTTGACGGTTGGACTTGATGATCTCAGAGGTCCTTTCCAACCTTAGTGATTCTATGATTCTATGATTCTCCATGTGTTAAGGCACAACAGAGCTGACAAATCAGTTTTGAATAAGAGAGACAGGTATCTAACAAGGGAGCAAGGGGGAATGGGATTCGGTTCAGTAATTTCCTAAGATGGAAAGCAATTACAAATTTATTTGTTCTGTGAAAAAATCATGCTGGACCAAACTGATACTGCCATCCTTGGGACCCCATGGGTGTAAGCGTGCACTTTTGACAAGGTAGTCCCGTGAAGATGGAAAAGAAAAGGTTCCCTCTGACCGTTGTCCAGGTCTGTGTGAATATTGCCTCTCAATTCTAGATATTTATTTCAAGCGGCAGTTTGTGTGACCTGACAAAGGAGGATTTGGGACTTAATTTCCCTACAGTTAGCATTTTGAAAACCCCAAGTTCCATTTTCTAAAGAAAGGCAATAGGGATTGGACCTCTGGGTCTCAGTTACACTTAAAAATAGTCTTTTACTTCATAAGCAACATAAGCACTTGAGGTGCTTCCATGTTCCTGGTTCTATGACCGTCACATTACTTTTCTTTTTTAATTTTCTCTGAGATGAGGAGCTGCATCTGTGGTTCAGAACCACTCTTCCAGCACCACAGGCTAAATACCTACAGAGACAATGCAGGATTCCTAACAGCTCTTCAAGCGCAAGAAGCTGTCCGATAGGATGAAGTCAGACTGTCATAAATAGATGCTGAGTGCTGTAATGTGACAGATCAGGTCAAACATTTTTATTCTGTCAGTTTGAATGATATTGCAAACCCGAAGGCTTCCGACTGGCTGAGTTTTAATCACTGAGGTAATTTTCTGTGCGTGTTTCTTTGCAAGACTGCACTGGAAATTCCACGGCACTGAGCACTATTACTGATTCCATTTATGGGAAAAACTTCTGCCTAATATAAGAGTGTAGCAGTTTACCAGAGACATAAGATCTAAGTTTGACTTCACACTCATGCCATGTATTGAAAACACTGAACCTTGAGAACTAGACAAATTCAGTGGGATTTTAGAACCCCATTTGTGTCTGACATTTGAATGGAACATACAAGCACAGGTATGCTTTGTGCTGAGTTTCTGCTATAGCAAGGAGCATTGTGAAAGCTTCCTGGCTGAGAGAATGTGTGGTGGTCAGGGACTACACTACTAAATTAGTCATCTCATATTAGGGAGTGTGGAGAAGGAGTAATAGGAGCACAACAACCATGAAAATACAAGGATGAAGTACCTAAGTACAATCCTGAGTCCAAAGTGTGTGGTATTTTCTGGACCATGGCAAGATCAATCTTCTTCTAATTCTCACAGAAAACTAGCTTTAAATGAGTACGAATTATTCTCCAGGAACGTCTTCTTTTCAGAGAGCTAAAATATATTGCTTTCAGTGGTCTTAATATCTGATTAGAAACAGTTCAGTTGCTATATTAACTTTATGACTCAGTACATTGGCATGATGGGAATAAGAGAAAGTACCTTGACACATGGTATGCAATTGCACTAAGAAGCAATAGAATCAGAAGACTTCGGCTTACTTGCTTGCTTTAATGCTGTGAGATTTGAAGAGGAAATATGCTTTGGTTATAGTTGTTTATTGACACCCTTACCTATTTTATTTTGAAACAGGGTCTTGTGAGAACAAATGTGTAACTTCTGACTGTATTTGCAACCTCTCATTCATTTGCCAGACAGGGTAGGCAACGTTGCGCAATGGCTAATGGTCAAGCAGGCTGAGGACCAGAGTCAAATAACCTAAGTTTCACTGAAGTCTCTGTCAGCAAAGATTTTGGGATGGTGTGTCTGTGTCTCAGTGCACAAATGTAGGTTAAGTGACCACAGAAACACAGATCTGTGGCTTAAAGCTGGATCTCAAGACTGATTACCAAGTTCTACTCAGCATCATCCCACAAACGGAAGTGGGTTAGAGAATTATTGACTTTTTCTTTCAAACCTTCAGAAGTCATGGTAAAATTAAAGCTTATGCAATTTTGATGGTTGATAAGTGGTCCATGAAATGTCAGTGAATTGCAGGCACCGTAAACTGCTTTTAACACTTATTTTCATTCCAATTTGCATCAATTGCTGTGAGCAGTGAGACTGCTATTATCAGACTAATGCAAGACCAGTGTTCTCAAAGTTTGACAGGTCAATTTCTACCTTAAAAACACTCAGCGTTTTTTCTTTTGTTTGTCCTCTTCTGAAAAAAAAAAAAGGGGGATTTTAATTCCCCATGGTGAACACTAGAATTTCTCAGAACTCTTGAGTCCAATCTTCTACCTTCAATACAAGAATAGGCTAAAATAACAGAAAATTATGTTCTCCACAGCTTACAGACCCTGAAAGTCTCTCAGTGGACAGGTAAGCTTGCTCACCTTTCCAGTGACTCTCCAGGACATGTAGCTTCACTTAGAATATTGGATTATGCTTAACATCAGGGGAATGCTTTCCCTTTTCTAATTGCAAGGGCCATAAAGGACGTTTACTATTTGCTGTCACTTGAAAGCAGGTAAACAGTTTAAAACATGCAGCCAGCTCAATAATTCTACAGAGCACCTTTTCTTCTTTGGCAACACGAGCTGAGCATTTAGGGCTGTCAGCTGGCTGTATGGCAGTAGGCCTAAAGGGTACTAACAGCAAGCTGTAGGAGCTGTGACATGCAGCTGTGGTGAAGCTGTGCCTTGGCAATAAAAAATAAAAAACAAGGAAAAAATGTTCATACCCCAAGAAAATCCATAGTGTGGGACATGACCCGACACTGGAAAGATAAACACAAAGTGGGGAAAAGACACACTAGTGGTGAGGGAATTGAGTGCCTGGAACAAGGCACCTCAGCCAAAGGAGGGGATTTGCTAATGATTACCTGGCGATCTTCAGGCTGAAATTTTCAAGAGAGATGTTCAACAGGGAACTAGCTGCCCAACTCACTGCCTTCCCACCCAGGCAGGCTCTGGGCTTGTTTCGTAAGGGAAGTGAGGAGTGCACTGGGAGTGCACAGGGAGTGCAGAGCGTATTTCTCCCCACAGCCGGCAATACCAGGTGAAATCCCTGAGCGGCCCTATGAACTGCCAGCAGAAAGGCGTTTTCTGACCCACATACCTGTGCTTACACTGTAGCAGATGCCCTGATGAATCTAGGGTCTTTTTTCCTTTCTTCTGTCTCATTCCATTGAATTAATGTTAGAGTCATCTAAACTATGGCTGTTCTTGAAGGTCATACACAGGAATGCTCCTTCAGAGAAGCATTTCCATAGCAGCCAGAGAAGGAATGAGTATAATTTCTGAAGCTTTCTCTGCTTACTCCCCTAGGACATGCCATTTATTAATAACATGGTGAGATTTTCTTCCTAATTTTCCTAAGCTTTTTGTTTTACTGTTTGTCATATTTTAGATAACTCTCTTATTTTTTTTCCCTTTTCTCTTTTAAATAAACATTTTAACAATTCATTAAAAGAATACAGTAACACTCTCATATCTCTTAAGAATTTGCCTTCTCAGAAGCCATTTTTTGGACTTCAGAGAGCTCTGTTTAAAAGTAAAATAGCTTTTTCTGGTTTGCTTTGGTTTAATGCTTTATACACCCAAGTGCATGGTGCAGTACCATTACAAAGGGTTTCTTCAACCTTTGTAAAGGTTATGAGGAGAGAAATATGGAGGTACAAAAACAAAAAAACAGAAGTGAAAGTTGGAGGTTATTCTCCAGATGACAGTTGACTAATCTTTTGCTTTTGTCAGAAAAAGGACAAAGAAAAATGGAATATCATTGACAATCTGGACCAAATGTTCGAACACAGTCTATAAAACCCAGCATAGTTCTTTTATGATGCTTTTACCTCTGTATTTTTCAGTCATTTCAGGCATCTGCAGGCATCATATAAGCCCTAGGACCCCTTGATTTCTTGTGCCAGTGTTATTGTATTCTGTCACCAGTATTAATACCATAAAACTGGCAGTGAACAGAGAGACGCATTTGATGCTTTAGAAATAATGAAATGTCACTCCCATTACAGAACAATGTGGCTTTTAATGATTTAATGGGACTATGCAAAGTTTATTTGCATTATTATTCCACTGTAATGATTTTTCCTGGCAGTCAAACCTGCCAAAAATATCACTGAATGTTAATACAGATGAACTTTAAAGGCAGCCACACAGGGAGTGACCTGAAATCAAAGCTCTTGGTCCCAGCCTTCAAAGGATGCTGCCCTGGAGGGTGTCATTAGAATCTTCCTTTAACCTCACAGGCTTCAAATCTGAGAAGAGTACATGGCGAAAAAGGCCCCACACACTGAGCAGGAGCCGTATCACTCTCAGAAGCAAAAATTGCAGTGCCATGATTAGCTGGCAGAGGGAGAAATACCCCTGGATTTAGAGATCATTAACACAGCTAATTAAATATCAGAAAATGTCACATGAAAATATTCTGGGGAAAAAAAATAAAGATTCTATTTCCCAGTGATGGTAATTTTAGTAAATTTTACTCATCTTTCAGTGTTAGGTCTACTGAACATTAGCAATTCTCTGTTGATCCTTTAGTTGTTTGAATGAAACTTCCCAGAGAGCATTACTGCTGAGCTTTACAGCTGGAATGGTTTCTCATATAAGAAATACGAATAAGCCTATTGGCATGTGTGTAATGTTTGCGGTTGAAAGGAATAAACCAGTGACTTTTGAGGTCCCTGTTTCACCTGGCTCTCCAAATACATATACACTCCAGAGGAGGGGTTTAGACCAGGGTTTTTTATTTAGCGACCTTGCTTTAGTATTGAATGAGGTTTGGTTTTGTTTTCATTTCCTCAAATACCTGTTTATAGAATGAAAAATGAGATTTCAACTAAAGCAAGAAAGGATGGGTTAATTTGTGAGAAAGAGTGATAATTTATTTGATGTGGAAATTTTTTTCCTGATATTTTATAAACATTTTGATACTTTTGATAGTTACAACTATTTTACATTCAAACTTAGCTAATGAAATTTTAATTCCCAGAAAGTTAAAAAAAACCCAAAACTCCCTTTGAAAGAAGACAGTTAAATTTAATACTTCAAGAAGAGAGAAGAGGAAAAATGGGAGAAAAGAGAAGAAAAGGAGAATGTTTTCTTTTAAAAACTTCTGGTTGTGTTCAGAAGAGAATAAACACACAGTTTTAGTCTGCCAATACACAGCAAGAAAATATGCTGCTGTAGTTCTGCTCCAGTCCCACTGGTGATCCCTTGGCTGTGTAACACAGATGACACAGAACAGTATTTAAATCACATGTGGGGATGCCAAACAACATTCAATAAAGCCCGGTGTAACCAATTTTCAACTCTATGGAATAATTGCCTTCTCTTTTCAATACAATATGTAGACAGAAAACACAAAACCCAGTTTTGCTAACAGTTTCTTTTATTCCTTTAACTTAGAAACCAATTAGTACCAGCCCTACCTAAAACCGAAACAAAACCCACCCAAACAAACCAGCTAAACAAAACAAGACAGGATTTTATATCCCCCTAGCACCTGGACACTAGGCAGGTATTAAGAACATGAATCTGGAAATGGCATGCCAGCATTATTATAACAACAGGACCAAAACCAGAAGAGTGAAAGTGTGCATAAATGTGTGCCCACTGCAGACAAACACCCATGCTCTTTGTTATTTTATTTTTTTTGAAGCAGCCTCTCAATACCTTGGTTGGAAGGCTAATTAACCTAACAGCAGGATCCGGGCTGAAATCAGCCCTTTACCCACTGTAATCATTAGGATCACAGTTTACTTAGGGCCTATGGAAAGCAGCCCATGCAACATAATTCAGCTCTCCTGTGCCTGCACATAAGCATAATGACAGAGTCTTTAATTACATGCTTGAACAATATTTTTCTGACTGGAACCGTGTTGAATGAATGGCTTTTGGAGAAGGAATGGAATAAATTCTTGGCAGCAGGGCCTCTACCTTGCTGGCTGCAATAGGGAAGACACAGCAAATACATCAGGGGACACGAGGAAAACCTGATTTTGTGAATGATGAGTGGGATTTTCTCCTTGTCCCTGCTCATGTGGTAGTGGCAACTGCCATTAACCAACCTGTCCCTAGGTGGCTGTAATTCTGCTCTGCATATTTATAGGTGTCCACCTAAAACTATTGCTTGCCATAGTGGTTTTGTTTTTTGGCCAAATCCCTAAAAGTAGGGTGCATTTCTTTAGTCTAGCTACTGAAGTAAGAAATCAGAGTCATGAGTCTCATCTAATTAGTAACTAAGTATTGACGCCTTCAAATGTGCCTAGGGTGTCTACAGTCGAACTCCATACTGAGAAATTTGTGGGTTTACACAGAGAGTTGAAATCAGAATTTACAACTAAAAAATGGGATTGTGAATGTTTTTAAATGTTTTTAAAAATATGCTCAGAATTTGAAATACATTACTAGTTTTCTATGGTATTTAACATTACAATGGATATAAAAGATCTGATTCTTAGCCACATCACTTCTGTTTTATGGCAGTGAGACTGCTGCAATCAAGAGTGATAAATAATTTGAATGACATCATTAGAGATCAGACCTAGCCCCAATGTGGGTATGTTAGTATGTCTCATATAGTCAGTTAGCCATCATGCTACAATAGCTTGCCCTCAGGTGTAACACTATTATTATAACAAAGCTGTGTAATTTAGAGAAACAATTTTTTGCTTTGAAGAGCCTGATCTTAATATGGGGATGAAGAATTCCTGGGTACAGAATTATCAAAAAACAGAGCAAGGAGTCAGATGGATTTCCAGAGTCAAGATTGTCACTAAAGTCACTTCACCTAAGTTTAGCCATTTAAAAATTAGGTCTTTGTAGTAGGAGTCAAGGCAACTAGGCAATAGCAGGAGATCTCTACTTCCAGTGTGATTCATTTCAACTATTTTAGACACTTGTCTTGAGAGTGGGTGTATTAAGCTCTGTAAATCCACTTTGTGTGCCCTAACTATAGCTGGGCCTGACCGGCTAGCTTGCATTAATCATCTGTGTTTTCATAGCTGAATTTAGGTTAAATGATGCCTACGTGCACATACTTTCATTATACCATAGTGCTCAGGCATCACAGAGCCTCTGGGAGAATGTTACCTTCAAAAGAATGAGACCCATTTGTTTTCCAAAATAGTTAGAAACTGACTACCTCAAAAAATGTAAGGTAAAACTTACAAGAACTATAGCAAATCTGTAAGTGGGTTTCCATCCTATGTTTTGCAATTAGCAACACTTTTCCACAGGCCTGCTTGCAAAGCGACAGTGTTGTTTTTATAGCTGGAAACACTAGAAGCAATATAATTTCAATTTTGAAAAAAAAAAATTAAAAATAAAGAAAGAAACAGTGAATAAGTCACAGGTCTATTTAACTAAACATTTCTGTCAATGATTCCTGAGAAATTATTGCTTTAAATTGAAAAAGAGAGGGTGTGAAAAACTGAGCAATCATGAAGAAACCCTGAGTATTTTAGAAAACAGAAATCCTCCATATGCAAAAATATCTCAACGTGCCATATAAAATTCACTGCTATTTCTACTTGCAGAATGTCTGAAGCTTATAACAAGAGTCTATTGAGAACTGTTTTTTCGCTGTTAACTGCTGAGAATCAAAACAAAACCAAAAACTGCAAGTTGGCTTACTTGTGTGCTGACATTTCTTCCATTAAGAGAACCTTCTTATTCACAGAAACAAGGAAAACTAGCCCATAAAGCACAGAAATGAAAATCTTCCATGGCAATGCTTTACCTCTGGGAAGCAAATTTAAAACTAACAGACAAACAAAGCCCCTACCTACCACTGCATCTGTGTCTTGGTTAACAAAATGCATCAAAGTCATCCTTTGCTGCTTTGTTTCTGAGCACGCCAACAGACAAATGAAAAGACAGATTATCAGCAAACGAGACTCATTATGTCCCCACTGAGGTCAGTGGGGACAGGCTGGAGAGCTGGGCGGGGAAGAACTTAATGAAATTCAACAAGGGCAAGTGTAGGGTCTTGCATCTGGGAAAGAAGAATCCCATGTGCCGGTATAGGTTGGGGACTGACCTGCTGGAGAGCAGCATAGGGGAAAGGCACCTGGGGGTCTTGGTGTATGGAGGGATGACCATGAGCCAGCAATGTGCCCTGGTGGCCAGGAAGGCCAATGGCATCCTGGGGTGTATTAGGGCTGTGGTCAGTAAGTCAAGGGAGGTCCTCCTCCCCCTCTATTTTGCCTTGGTCAGGCTGCATCTGGAATATTGCATCCAGTTCTGGGCCCCTCAGCTCAAGAAGGACAGGGAACTGCTAGAGAGAGTCCAGCGCAGAGCCACTAAGATGATCAAGGGAGTGGAACATCTCCCTTATGAGGAAAGGCTGAGGGAGCTGGGTCTCTTTAGCTTGGAGAAGAGGAGACTGAGGGGTGACCTCATCAATGTTTACAAATATGTTAAGGGTGAGTGTCGGAAAGATGGAGCCAGGCTCTTCTCGGCCTCATTAAGTGATAGGACAAGGGGCAACGGGTCCAAGCTGGAGCATAGGAGGTTCCGGGTTAACATAAGGCAAAACTTTTTCACCGTGAGGGTGACAGAGCACTGGAACAGGCTGCCCAGAGAGATTGTGGAGTCCCCTTCTCTGGAGACATTCAAAACCCGACTGGATATGTTCCTGAGTGATGTGCTCTAGGTGGCCCTGCCTTTGCAGGGGCATTGGACCAGACAATCTTTCGAGGTCCCTTTCAACCTCTACGATTCTGTGATTCTGTGATTCTTAAATTTACCAACAGAAATACTGGCTGAGAGGTATCATCTTTTCTAACCTTCAAGCAAAAGCTTTTATGAAATATTATGAATCTCTTTAATAACACGCTGACTTATATTTTTATTATACTCTGCAGCGGTATTAACCTCTGAAACATGCTATAATGTGACCTATAATCTGAATTTGACATATAAAGTGAACTGTAATAGGACTGCTCAAGTACGATTCCCTGACATCTAGCTTCTAAGAATTTCAAGAGGATGATCAAGTACCAAGTTGTCTTGCTCCTTCTCAAGTAATTGAAACCTGGAGAGGGTGGTGTTTGCTGACAGCAAAATCCCTTTTTGTGCAGACAAGCACAAAGTCTCCACATCACATCTGTCCCATGTTTGCCAAATTTTGAAGACTGAAGTCAGCTTAATGTGGCAGGGGAGCTTGCATCACCCCTTGCACAGGAATCATAGAATCACTAAGGTTGGAAAGGACCTCTGAGATCATCAAGTCCAACCATCAGCCTAACACCACCATGCCTCCTAGACCATGTCCTGCAGTGCCACGTCTACACATTTTTTGAAGGTCTTCAGGGATGGCAATTCAATCACCTCTCTGGGCAGTCTGTTCCAATACTTCACTACTCTTTCTGTGAAGAAGTTTTTCCTAATATCCAACCTAAACCTGCCCTGACGCGCTGCCTGGGAAGGCTCTGACATATTTTCCCCACATTTTTACTTCACTGTAATTCTCCAGGTGTTTTGGCAGTGAAAGCTGAAACCTATGAAAGAGCAAAGATTACTTTTGTATTCTGACAAAATTGTAAGTTATATCAGTGCTTCACTTTTGTACAGAAACCATTCATACCTATTTGAAATGTAAAAGAATGAGTTAAAAAAGGAAGAACTTATGTTTCAGATCATTTCATCAACTGAGGTACCTATTCAGACAGTCATCTGGCAAGCTTTAGTTTATCCTCACATCACACGACTGAGAAACTCATAGATTACCACTTTCATTTTATACAGAGACTCTGACCTATGGGCATAAATGCTCAGGTCAGCTGCTCAAATGTGGCCATTTAGTCATGTTTAAGATGCTGCCTGGCCCCCAGTTATTCCAGGTGAGTGTGCATTTCCCATAGGTGTATGTTATAACGAACCGGCCCCACACATATATCCTTGCACAGCTCAAATGGAACTTGACATCAATATGCAAGCAGCTGAATCAAACTGTAAGTGAATTCATAACTGATATCTGTGACAGAAATGGGAAATGAACTGCATTTCATGATCCGTAAGACCAGTTCTTACAAATGTGCACGTGTTCTTTTCTGTAAGTGTTCTAAAATTCTCAATTGCTTTCAAAACTGATGTGCTGTCTCATAATCACTGAAGTATGGGATGGGATTATGCTCCAGACTAGAACCTCTCAAATTAGGTGCATCTGCCAACAAATTATATGTCTACACTCTTCTCAGAGACAATGGGGAGCTCATAAATACTGTCAGTAGAATCTAAAGCACAATTCAGCTCATGCTAAAGCAGATATTTGGTCAGTTGATCTCTCCTGTGGTAGCTGAGACTACCACCAGCCTTCACATTTTAGATCAGTTCTTTATTATTTGAGAACAAAGTCTTCCCTGTTCTTATCCGTTACCTGCATCACAAAGTGTCCTTAACACACTCCAGAAATGTTCAGGAGAACAACCTTGGCCATCTTGCCCTTCCCTCTGCCTTGCAGAAACCTGTAGTCGTTCAGGTTGTTTTAAAGTTTTCCTTCACCAGTGGCATTGATGATGAGTGTTCATGGGCTAGACACTCGGCAACTTCTCCGTGACATCCTGGACCCAGATCCCAGGCAGGCAACAAACCTTGGGCAGCAGCAGGTCTGGCCAGTGGATGGGTGCCTCTGCGTGCTGGCTTCTACCTGCGAATCAGATCAGCCTCCCAGATACATCCCCCACCAAAGCTTCTCCCTCCTCTCCTGCTGCGAACTCCCACTCTCCTTCCATATCTGCATGTCCAGCAGGAGGTCATAAGCTCCCAGCCAGCCCTCCATTATCATGGGACCACATAAACTCCTTCATCCCTGCCCTGCAGTCCCTGGTGCCCCTGGGTAGAAGGCATGAGGCTGAGCACAGCCCTACTCTAACCTCTCTTAGAAGATTATCTGCCTGGCAGGCAACCACTTGTGCTGTATTTTGTTTCTCAGCCACCTTGCTGAATAATAAAAGATAAGGATGTATGTTGTGGCCAAGGAGAGGGAATGATGGTTAGGCCACATATTCATTATTTTCTTGGCTTTGGAAAAGTGAGAAATAATCAGCTATTTAGTTTTTATGTGATATTTTTACTTGGTAGCCATGGCACCTTCAGTTTTGGTTAAATGCTGCTTCTCTGCATCGTGCAAGAAACAAGCAAATATTGCTGCCATCTTCCGCCGAATACTCCATGGGGCTGACAGAGACACGGATACATCTGCTGACAAGAAGACTTCCTGCTCTGTTTGGTCTCCGTGTTTTTGTTGTTGTTTCTTTATTCCCTGAATAGCAACCAGTGAACCTCAGAAGTGAAAGACAGGCATATTTATGCCATTTCAGCTAAAGCAGAATAAATAACCAGTTGTGACTTCTGCCTGTTTGTGCCACATTAGCATGTAAATCATCCTACACCTGAGCTCAGAAGTGCCCTGGGGCCCTCAGTCTGGAAGTGGGAAGAGATGAAATGAACATTCATTAAAAGAAAACAAAAAAAGTCACCCTGTCACGATCCATCACTCTTTCTTGTGCAGCTCAGTGCTGTACTGCTTTAGTACACCTGCCTCCGAAGGGGAAGAGTTACCTCTGGGATATGTGGTACGATGACAGCTTCGTATTTTTGGTACTTCCATGCAAGGGTGTAAATAAATTACAGAGACTTTGTTCGTGCCGGCTCTCCAGGCTGTGCTGGGAGATAGCCACTTCATTTCTTCAGCATAACAATCAAACCAAATGAGCGTGATTGCAACAGTCAAGACATTAACAGGATATAAGTGAGAGAAAGTTTGCAGGGAAAGGAAATATCTACTCCCTGAGCTGCTCAGCCAATACTTCATAATGAATAACTCATATGAGACTTTTTACCACTTTTTCTCTAGTGCATTAGTTAACAAAGAGTACTAATCTTAGCATTGTATCTTTATTATCTCCCTTTTGTACCCGATTCACAATCAGCTGATTATGACTGTTATTCTGTGTTTCGATTACTCAGGTAATTTTGCATTCCTAAAATATTGATGGTTCACTGATGCTCTTTACAATTATAATCTTTACTTTCTACAAATATTCTCCAATATTTGTGTACAAATATTTTTGTAAAGAAAAAATTAAATATTTTTGCAAGGAAATACATTTGGTAAATTGTTAATGGGGAAAATGCCCAGAAAACATATCTTCACTAAAAATTCTGGATATAGTCTTTGCTGCATATAGAATGGTATTTTGAAGGAAGGTTCAAGTCACAGGCCTTTAAAAGTTTGGAAATGCCAGATTAGTGGCTATCTAAGAATTATACATCCACTCTTCTACTGTATCTTTCCTGCAGACCTGTTTTGTCAATTTTGATGGTTTGGTATGAATAGAATTTTTTTAGTTATTATTTTCTTTTGCATTTTCATTATTTTTGTTTTCCTAGCCCAAGCAATATTTATTAAATTTGAAAAGAATTAAACAGTTGACCAGGTCACTTTCTTTTGATTTTGACCATTTTTTACCTATGGCTATGAAAACTTTGCAGCCATTATTAAAAAACCCCAAAATTTTTAAGAAAATTACTCGACAATTAATAGTCCTAGAAATATTGTGATGCAGATATAATTAAGAATATAACTTCTAGCTGAAAATGTAGCAATGAAGTGTATAGACTCATTTTCTCTAGAAATATTAGTAAAACATGACTATGAAAGAAGATGAGGAATACAGGATCATGCAGAAAAAGAAAATTTAATTTAACAAAGTTTAAAAATGAATGCAACTTTTGGCAATTCAGCTGCAATAATTCTTTATTGATGATTTGGATGAGGGAATTGAGTGCACCCTCAGTAAGTTTGCAGATGACACCAAGCTGTGGGGAAGTGTTGATCTGCCGGAGGGTAGGATGGCTCTGCAGAGGGACCTGGACAGGTTGGATGGCTGGGCAGAGGCCAACGGGATGAGGTTTAATGTGGCAAAGTGCCGGGTCCTGCACTTTGGCCACAACAACCCCAGGCAGCGCTACAGGCTGGGGGCGGGTTGGCTGGAAAGCTGTGTAGAGGAAAAAGACCTGGGGGTGTTGATTGATGCCCGCCTGGACATGAGCCAGCAGTGTGCCCAGGTGGCCAAGAAGGCCAACGACATCCTGGCCTGTATCAGGAATAGTGTGGCCAGCAGGAGCAGGGAGGTGATCGTCCCCCTGTACTCAGCCCTGGTGAGGCCACACCTCGAGTACTGTGTCCAGTTTTGGGCCCCTCACCACAAGAAAGACATCGAAGCCCTGGAGCGTGTCCAGAGAAGGGCAACGAAACTGGTGAAGGGGCTGGAGCACAGGTCTTATGAGGAGCGGCTGAAGGAACTGGGCTTGTTTAGTCTGGAGAAGAGGAGGCTCAGGGCAGACCTTATTGCCCTCTACAACTACCTGAAAGGGAGTTGTGGTGAGCTGGGGGTTGGCCTCTTCTCGCAGATAACTAGTGACAGGACAAGGGGAAATGGCTGCAAGTTGCGCCAGGGAAGGTTCAGGTTGGAGATGAGGAGAAAATTCTTCTCTGAAAGGGTGGTCGGGCATTGGAACGGGTTGCCCAGGGAGGTGGTGGAGTCACCGTCCCTGAGGGTGTTTAAGGAAAGGTTAGATGTGGTACTTAGGGACGTGGTTTAGTGGGTAATAGGTGGTGGGGGGATGGTTGGACTAGATGATCCTTGAGGTCACTTCCAACCTTAATGATTCTATTCTATTCTATTCTATTCTATTCTATTCTATTCTATTCTATTCTACAGAAGGTTTCCAAGAATATTGCATACGGAACATTTTTCACCAAATTGTGCAATTATATGTGCAGAATGTGCATTTCCATGTGCAGACTGAATTTGCAGAACACACACTAACCCACAGCAAATATCTATCCAAGTATCTATCCATGCATTGAACAATCTACTATACCTGTGAACTTTCATTTTCTACATGGAATTGTCTCTGGTTTTTGGCGTATCATACAAAAATATTCATTTCAGATGTCTGTGGGAAAACTTCTCCCTGGATGTGTGTTGGAAGATACTGAATTATAGTTTAGTTAACCGCATACTTTTTGCAATTATCTACAAGAAAAAAAAAAAGTAAGAGGTTAAGTTTATATGCCTGTGCTACTAAAAAAAGGCTGTCAGCTGCTGCCGTCAAAAAGAATGAAAAAATCGTAGGAATACAAGAGCAGTAAATGTGTTATGTTGTCATGACAACTGCCATTGCTAGTCTGGAGAGCTGAGAGAGAAAACATGCACGCACAGAGGAATAGGAGAGAAAACTTATAAGATGTCCAGGCAAAAATTAGAATTGAGACAAACTGTCTCAAATATTTCCAAGGAAAGATGAAAAGCATTTGTTGTATTTATTGATTGATAATGAAAAATGCTAAGAAACATGCTAGTACAAAGGAAAAAACACTGTCCTGAAATCTTCAGTACTTGTGGAGTGTTTGAAAGACAACAGTGTTGTTAGAAGATGGAAACCTCAATGCAAGCTTCCATTGTTCAAGGTTTCTTGAAAGCGAAAGGATTTCCACATTCATTAAGCTTAATTCAGTCACAGACATAGTGATGACATTTTTATCTAACATGTTGTTTTTAGGATGACAAACCTTTCTTATGTTTCCATAACTTTATGTTACATGCACTGGCCTGGACTGCTTCCATGGCTGGGGTTTCATCCTTTGATTTGTTTCACTTAGGTACACTAACAAGCAGTTAAAACTTCTGATGTCACCGTTCTCAGTTACCTAAACCAGTAAGTGTTCCTGCTCTATGCCTGCCAAGGAAGTCTTCTCAAAGCCATTAACACTCTGTCAGGTTAACCAATATCCTACTGATCACATCCCATGCCATGAAAGAAACTTGAAAAGTGAAGATAAAGTCTGAGATATAGGGAATTTTTTTCCTCTCAGTCACTGAGTGTATTAAAATTATTCATACTTGGTAAGATCAGATTCTAAAGCTCAAGCAAAAGAAGCCAAGGCAAAGCTGAAATATTTTATATATGTCAAACAAGCCATATGAGGATAATATATACCACAATCAACATTGAAGCTTCATGGTTTGTTGAGATTTATTATTGTAAGTGTGGAATACTAATAAAAATTTAAAAAATAAAATTATCCAGAATAAGATAATGAAGTTTAAAACACTGTAAAAATCACTTGTCATGTGCTTTGCCTTACTACTGAGCCAGATAATCTTGCAAAGAGTAGTAAACTGAATGCACATTACTATATCCCTTATTTTTCTCCCATTCCCAAAACATGTATCAGGAAAGTCTTTTTTCTGTTTGTGCAATTTATACATTTTACATGAAATTCCATATGCTTCTTCAAATTGTGCCTGAAACAAAATATTTCCCTGTGCTGAAGCTACCCTTACTGAGGAGGAAAGGGGAAAACTGAGGGGATTAATAATTAAGCAGAGGACCCGTGGAAGCAGGAGGGAGCCAGGAAATCACTGAAACTTGTTTTAGGATCCAGAAGACAATTAGAGCTTTGATAATAATAAAAGATTCATAAGCAGCAAGGTCTAAAAAAGGCTTTGCAGATACTTCCAAAGTGAAAGGAAGAAAAAATAAAAGCAGATTCATTACTTAATAGAACAGGAAACTAAGTAACGAGTGATGCAAGCTTATGTTCTCAGTGAACTCCCTGATTCAATTTTTACACAAAGACATTCAGATGGAACCAGATGCTTAATACAATTACATTAACAGTGCGCAGGTGTGCAGATCAGAGTAGGAGAAAAGAATGGATAATTTCAGTATGTTACAGAATTTATGGTAGGGGTTATTTTAGGGTTTCGGGGCTTGATGAAAATCATTGAGAGGGCTAGTTAAAACAAACTCTTAACTCGGCATGTTATTGTTGTTATTGTTATTGGAAGAGAAAGGCCTGAAAAAATGGAGAAAAGGTGGTTTTATTAAAAAAAAACTATCAGTATAGAATGGGATAAATTCTGAGAATTAAGATGATTCAGATTAACTTCATTAAGAGTAAACACGTTTAAATGTTTAGAAAATAATAATATATAAGCATGTAGAAGAAAGTAAGGAGTAATTAAAACCATCCAATTTATTTGAGAAGCAACTTCTCCAAGCAAATCAAATATTCATTTTAGCATGGCTACTAGTAGAAACACAAACATAGATGCAGTGTTGTCTTAACTTTAGTAAGGCTTCTGATACCAACCCACAGAATTAGAAAATATAGTTTGGGAAAAATTGCCATAAAATTGACGCGTACTTTGTTGAAAAATTCTTCTTAGATGCAACTGTAATGAGTTTCTGTCAAAAAAGAAGGCGAATAAAATCCATCCCCAAGTTTGTGCCATTATTTCCATCAGTGATCCAGATGATGAAAAGGATAATATACACAGATGACTCCAAAGAAGAACAGACTAAAAACTTGCCAGAAGATAGGATCAGATTCTAAAGTAATCTCAGTAAGTTGGAGAAATAGTCTAAAATCAAGGAGAGAAATGTATAGATAAAGACAAGGGTAAAGTCTGTAAGAAAGACAAAGTGCATAACTGCAAAACAGGGAACTTGGGGCTCGTTGTCAGTATTGCAGAAAAAGTAAGGTGAATTATAATGAATTGCAAGACAAATACAAATAGCTAGCATGGAACAGTTACAAAAACTCCCAAGTCTCATTTTGGGATATGTTGCAGAGAGCACAATTTACAAGGCAGAGAAGGTAACTTTTTCATTAAACTCAGATGAGGCTTTGCCTATAATAATGTCTGGTTTGAAAACACAGTTTTGGGGATCATTTGGAAAAATTAAAAAATTAAAAAGAAGGATTAAAAAAGAAGTTTGAAGGAGTGATATTTTAAAGATCTGGTTTAAGTCCAAAAAAAGGAAAGGTGAAGAGCAGTGTCCATGTGCAGCCTATTTCCCAATATGGATCCTGACCAAAGGGAAGAGCAAACTGGATCAATTTTCAGAAATGTTTTAAAACAGAAAGTAGAAGATATATCTGTCTATGAGCACAGTTCTGGAAAAAGGGAGTTGGGTGAGGCTCTGGAATCCCCTTTCTTACACTTCCTTATGAAACAACAACAACAACTACTACTACTACTACTACTACCTGTTGTTGTTGTTGTTGTTATTATTATTATTATTATAATCATCATCATTATTACTATTACTATTACTCTTACCGTTGTTACTATTGTTACTATGGTTACTATGGTTACTATTAGTATTATTAGTATTATTACTATTATTATATCACTAGTGAAGAGAACCGTATTTCTGTGAGCCTGCCATACATATCAGAGCCGAGAGAAGCAGCTGAGGGTCCGTACTGGGACCAGCACTGTTTAACATCTTTGTCTGCGACATGGACAGTGGGATTGAGTGCACCTTCAGCAGGTTTGCCGATGATACCAAGCTGTGTGGTGCGGTCAACGTGCTGGAGGGAAGCGATGCCATCAAGAGGGACCTTGACAGGCTGGAGAGGTGAGCCCTTGCAAACTGCATGAAATTCAACAAGTGCAAGTGCAAGGTCCTGCACGTGAGTCAGCACAGTCCCAAGCACAACTACAGGCTGGGCAGAGAATGGATCAAGAGCAGCCCTGAGGAGAAGGACTTGGGGGTGCTGGTTGATGAAAAACTCAACATGAGCCGGCAGTGTGCGCTGGCAGCCCAGAAAGCCAACCGTGTCCTGGGCTGCATCAAAAACACTGTGGCCATCAGGTCGAGAGAGGGGATTCTGCCCCTCAACCCCACTCTTGTGAGACCCCACCTGCAGTGCTGTGTCCAGCTCTGGGGTCCTCAGTACAGGAAAGATGCGGAGCTGCTGGAGCAAGTCCAGAGGAGGGCCACAGATTTGATCAGAAGGCTGGAGCACCTCTGCCATGAGGACAGGCTGAGGGAGCTGGGGTTATTCAGCCTGGAGAAGAGAAGGGTCCCAGGAGACCCAATTGTGGCCTTCCAATACCTGAAGGGGACCTACAGGAAAGCTGGGTAGGGGCTGTTTACAAGGGCAGGGAGAGATAGGACAAGGGGACTGGGTTTAAACTAAAAGAGGGGGGATTTAGATTGGGCATTAGGAAGAAATTCTTCCCTGTAAGGATGATGAGGCACTGGAACAGGGTGCCCAGAGAAGCTGTGGAGGCCCCATCCCTGGAAGCGTTCAAGACCAGGTCGGATGGGGCTTTGGACAACTTGGTCTAGTGGAAGCTATCCCTGCCCGTGGCAGGGGAGTTGGAACTATATGATCTTTGAGGTCCCTTCCAACCCAAACCATTCTATGATTCTAAGATGGCCTACATGGTTCTCCCCATATCTGACTTGAGGTTAGCCAAGACTCTGCTCTGTTTCGTAGTAGTTAACAGAAATAATCCAAAGGGACCTCCCACCAAAGGGCAGGCAGTAATAGTTCTCCATGTCATTGTGGTGGTACTGGGCACAGAATGTCATGTTCTCATTACTGTAGATATTTCCATAATGAGGACTGCCGAAAAAGGAACAGTAAAATTATTCGGGCCTTCAGACTTACTGATTTATTGATATCAATTAAAGCTCTGATTCATGAAGATATTTAAGCAGTGTGTGACTTGTACATTTGAGTCATCTCTCAAATTGAGTATGTTTTATTATAACTACATGTGGAGAATACAATGACTTCCATTAGGGTCTGGTATATCCTAAAACTCATGGTAGAACTATCTTGCCTTTTGTATGCAAAATCAGAAGAGGCAGAAGTTGAGAAAAGATATTTCAAGAAATTATAATTGTCAAGGAGCTGGATTAGACTGCCAGAAGTGTTTCTATCCACCTCTCAGACTTCATCTATGCCCATGTGCTGTGTTCACTTCCATGCTATAACATGTCAGTCACGGTAATAAGGCCATTCCCATGCTGCATCTTTCCCTACTCTTTTTTGTACAGGTATGTATGTGCTCGTACCTATCAACTCCACTTTTCCACACCCCAATTCTATGCATACATCTTTTTCTTCCTACTTAAATTAAAAAAACTTGTGACTCTGCAGCAATAAAAATTCCAATGATTTCTTCGTAAAATATAATGACAAGTATTTTAAAAACTCTGGAAAAGAACCAAATAATTCTCACACATTTCAAGTTAAATAAACATTTACACTTCTCCCAGCTGCTGGATTTCATTTCTCACTGCTTTAGTTCTTGCTTAATCATTTGTCCCTTTTGATTTGGTAGGGCTTGATGTCTACTTTGAACCAGTGTAGAGACAACACCCATGGAGAATATATTCCACAGCAAGGAGGCCATGTGAAGTGCCTTAAAAATAACACAAGTTTATGATGCTGAATGTGGTGCAAGGAACCAAAGCATGAATCTGCTTACAGAATTAGAATGGTTTGTTTGTATATTTGAACACAAAATGAAATTCTAACTTCAAGTTATATCCTGTGAGATCAATGATAATTATGTTTGCTTAGCAAGGATAAACATCTCATCTCATTTAACATGCCTTACCTTTCATCTTTACTGCATGGAGTAGATTTAGTATCCCTGTGTATTGGCTTTGGAGATACCCGCTAGCAAATGAAAGAGTCAGTGCAAACACATACTCGAAGTATTCTGTAACACATAAGGCTTACTGAGAATTGTTTGTCATAAAATTCAACCCACTTCCTAAATACATAAAGTCGTTAGGTTTTTAAATAAATGACAATTATTAAAAAAAAAACCCAAACATGATTTACTGGTCATGAGGAGGAAGAACAAGAAAGGATAACAGTTTTCTGATTGATTCACTGTGAATGCACATATCTATTAAATAATCATGATGAATGTAAAAAGCAGCCACAAAATTTTCACTCACTTATAAAAATAGAATAAATTGTAGGTTTCTAAAGGACAAAACAAAAGAATAAAGTATTCAGAATTATTGCTCATACAGAACATTAACACAAACCATCCTTAAAAATAGTTCTTCTAGCAGGACAAATACATCAGCATTCAAAAAATAAGTATCTGACACAGACACATCATGAATGGAGGGGCTGACTGTACTTTTCCCAGATCTGATGAACTTTTGATAATTTGAGAGATCAGGAGAATTAGACAGTGACTTGACAGATCTCTCGTTAGGTTTTAGGACATAAATAGTATGTTGTGTGTATTTGAGATGGGTAATTACCAAGGTATGGATAAAGGAATGCAGAGCAGATCTATCCTATGCAGCAGAGTGAGTGCAGGGATTGACATCTCCTACTTACAGAGATTGGTTTGGAACCAGTCAGGAGTTTCAGCATGGTACAAACTGTGCGAGTGCAGCCATGCTGCTCTGAGAAGTGAGCTTCTGCTCATGGCCATAGGTGCGTGGGTACACTGTTAAGGGTGGGTGCCTTGGCTTGGTGGGGCTGGCTCAAGGTGTCTGGAGTTACTTCATAGCTCAGACATACCTCTAGACATACCTCTTGTACAGTCAAAATGTGAATTCTTGAAGGAAGGAAAGTGGTGGTGCACCAATACATGAACTCTCTTTGCTTGCTGTGACTGGAAAAAAAATTTAGAATGCAAAAATGTGGGAAAAAACTCTTTAGCACAAAATACAGGGGAAAGAACATATAAAATCGTTCTGTTTTCTACACTGGATTGCTATTAAATGCTAAATCAAAGTCAAGGGTTTGGTACTAGTCTTCAAAGTTCTCCAGAAGTTTGTCCCAATGTGATCAGCAAACTGATCACACTGAGTGTGACCTCCCATAGTAGCTCCTGTCCTCTGCTATGACGGCACTGTTGAGTTTACCAGAAAAACACATAAGTCTAAGACAGTAGAATTAACCTTTTGTTCTTTTAGAGATGTAAAGAGTCACAGACTTCATGGATGGCTGAACAAACGTAAAAGACACTTATTCTCTACCTCAGCTCTGGCAATACGAGTGAAGAAACATATAATAGTGTATACGATGATAAAGCCCACGGAATTATGGTGAATACACAGAAAGGTGAGACAGGCAAACTTTTACTTTATTCGGGACAAAATCAGAAGGCTTAGAAATGTAAAATGAGGAACTGTTGTTATAAACATTAATTTTCGGAGATCCATCAACTTCAGTTCAAATAGATTTATTTGGTTCAGCAAACGCAAACAGCTTTTATCAGAATAATTTTGATTTTAAACACTGTTTATTAAATATGTAGAGAAGGGTCAGAAAAAAAAAATTAACAGTCCCAGATTAAAAGCAGTTACATCAGAGTTCTATAAATTCTCAGTGTGAATGTTCTGTAGGCAGAAAGTACATTTATGACTAGGAATAGAATGACATCTATTTGGTGCTGTGAAATGTGTTTTTATTTGTTGTTGTAGTCTTGTGTGGGAAGTAGGTACCTCAAAAATTTATGGTTTTAACCATATAATGCAGTTGATACATGTAAGTTTGGGGGGTGTTCTGATAGGATAATTTTTGACGATGAATAATTGTATAGTATGTTATAGGGATATCATATGATGAAAATAAAGCCCTCAAAGAGATTTTTTTTATAATAAATAACTTGCTACATAGCCTTTTATGCAAGATTACAAATGTTAGATGTAAGTTAATATTTGGCTTGTAATATTATAAGAACACTGGAAAGAACTATATCTCCAAACTAAAATTTAGCTTGATTAGTGCAAATTAAGATTGGTTTTACATGAAGAGTTTTAGTACATAAAAAGTGGAAATTTTTTAGGTATCAGAAGGTTCTGGAGAAAGAAATACAATGCTGTTCTCATTGTTTTTATAATTATCTTTGCAATTTTGCATAATTTTTAAAGCCCAATCTAAAAACCCATTCACTTAATGATATTTGGATCAATATTCATCAACACCATAGTAACTGATGTCCTAGTCAAAGAACTGAAAATAGGTTTCAAAGCATGGTAGTCAAATACAGGATTACCAGTTAAAACAGTTCACTATATGAATTCTATAACTGATTTTAAAAAAATTCTCTGTGTAACTTCTGCTCACTGCACACAGCTTAATGTAGCTACATTTCAATATAAGAAGTCTTTACTCCCTCACACGATATGCACACACACACACACACAAATTTTGAAAGAGGGAGTTTTGCGCTGGATCCTCAGTTGCATGAGTGGGATAAGAAGAATTCTTCCTATACATGTTGCATAACAGTGGCTTCTCATTTCATTCTTCCCCAGACCAGAAATCTATTGAAGTCTTTGGAGTTATGTCAGTTTATATTGGTTGTGAGTAAGGGTTTTAATGTGGAGGCATAGTGATCCTGAACACATTAGCATATGCTGGGTGCTTAAATTTAAGCCTTTTTAAGGTGCTGAGGGTTAAACATCCAAAAGTTGAAGAAGAAAAAGCCAATTTAATCATGCATTGAATTGTAGTCTGTCCATCGAAAGTTTTGTGTTAAGGGTCATTTTGCTTCTTTTGTGAAAAGAAAGGTGAAGGGGCCATGGGAGAAATCTAACAGAATTTAAGTATACTGCATTTTCATTAAGTATTTCAGTGCCAGTTTCTTCTCCAAAAGAACAGACCAGTGTGAAATGGGAAGCTCTGATTTTTTGTGTAAGGAAATACTGTATGGTTTGTTTCCATTATTGTTCCAATTCAGCCAGTCTTCATTAGAGAGCAGCCCCATTGGTATCTGGGGGAAATTATATAACTGCTTCTTTGTATGCCTTCTCTTAAATGTTAAAAGTAATTATCCTGTCCCTTCACAAAGCATTCTACTATTATTCAGAGAGATCTCAAGAAGTCATGGCCTTATCATAGAATGAACTATGCTTTGTGAACAGCATACCTATTATCTGTGAGAAAAAGAGGTGTAATTTGTCCTTTTGCCTAGCATATACTGCACAGCACAAACTCTGAGGGAGTAACTTCATTTGTATCACCCCATTTTGCCTTTAAAAAAGAGAAAGAAAGGGATGGGGTAAAATCCATCTAACCTACAACTACTCTCTTATTCAGGCCTAGAATGCATTCAACCCCCTTGTAAGTATAACATCTTCATTCAAGACAAAAGGTTTTCTTATTATTAATATTTATATTCTGCTTAAATACAATTTTCTGTGCTGAGTTGATCTCAGCAGAGTGCTCTGCTAGGTCCACAGGAGTTCTTATTCTTTGTTTTCATTAATTTTAAACTTCTGTGATTCTGAAGCTTGCAGTCCAGCCTAAATCCCAGTTTCAAAAGGCAAAGAAGTTGAGGATGATGATTACAATGATGATTATTAAATATTTCCACATTCTTGCATCAATCTAAAGAATATTAAATCGGTTCTGAGAGTTTGTGTGTATGTGCATGCGTTAGATCAGTGATTTTCAACCAGAAACCCTAGGGCATTTATGGATCTAAATGTGTAGTGTCTAGCGTAGGCAACCTGGTCTAGTGGAGGGTGTCCCTGCCCATGGCAGGGGGGTTGGAACTACATGACCCTTGTGGTCCCTTCCAACCCAAACCATTCTATGATTCTAACTACTACTTAATTACATAAGGCAATAGAAAAAAGAAAAAGCATTAACAGCACACTTAATTTTGCTATATAATTGACACATCTACACATGCAGTAGACTTCTTTTAGGCATCTACATACCAGTACTAGTAAACTTTTTTAAGTATCAAAATGATATCTGGATTTCTCAACATTTCTTAGAATTATGGCATTCTTTCTGAAAGCTGATCTCTGCAATTATTTTGAATGTCTAAAATACACTGTTTGTTAAACCTTAGGCCTGACTTGTTACATTACCTTAAAACAATTTATAGATCATCCCTAAAAAAATGACAGTCTGCTTCAAAAAGGGCTTTCTTACATTCTTGTGAAAGAGGGTATCATAGGTGTAGGAGGTTGGTGGAATTAGTGTCTGACACATGGGCCAGACACCTGATAGAGGTTTTCATTACTAGAACTGACAGTGCAGTCACCAGAGGAAATGGACAGTCCACATTTCCATGTACAAGTTCAACAGAAGGCATCTTCTGCTGTTGGCATTGTACTGTGAAATGATCACATATCTCCACAAAAGGCAGGTTTATGAAGAACTCATCCCAGGTCAACTGTCCACTTGCCTAAACTGTCATTCAGAAGTTACAGAATCCAGTAGGTTGCTCAAAACCATCTCAGAACACCATTCCTCAACCTTTCTCAAATGAAAGACCACCTAACCTTCTCAGCAAAATACCCCAAAACTAATTTTAGGGAATACTTTCCACCAAAAGGGGAATGACAGGGAACAGAAAAGGAGAGGTTGGCTGGGAATGACAAAATAATGGGTTTACCACCATCTGTGTAATCAGTGAACACCCTGCACAGATACAGAGTGTGGAAATGGGACCATGAAGGTATAGTCCACAAGAAGATCCCTGCACTTCACATGGCCATCACCAGTATGGGTATCTAAAACTGCCTTTCCAAGCTCTCCTCTGCCCCCTGTTTCTGATATACCTAAGTGCTGCTAAAAACTGCTGCAGGCAGTTGAATACTCCTCATCCAACATTGTGAAGGAACAGAGATTTTAGCTGATGGTCAACAAAATGCAGATCCTATCTGCCATGATGTGTAAGGACTAGGTTCATGCTCCATGGCTTGGTAGACTACCTTCTGAGCTTTTCCAGACAACTAGCTGAGAACCAGCAGTGTGGAATGACATATAGTAAGAAACTGATCTTCACTATGCATCTGTAACATCCTTATTAGCTTTAATGACTAACCTCATTTTCTATCAACAAAATGCTTACAGATAACTCTTTCTCTCAATGAAGACTCAAGGTAAAGACTCACTTCAATTTTGAGACCAAAGTTCTATTAGCTTTCATGTGACACAGAGGAGCATCAGCAAGTGGTAGTAAACGGCAAAAAACCCACATATGGCACTTGACTTCCAAGCTGAGCCCTAGCAGCCTCCCAATGTTCAGATTTCAAAAGCAAAGACAGTTCAAACTATTTCATAAACTCAACAACTATAAGAAACACGTTGAATAAAGATCAACATTCATATTCAGATTCTTTCAAAATAAAAAGTGAAATTTGAAAGAATTTAGACATCAGGTAAAAGTTAACAGTTAAGACAGTAATGTCCTGGATTAGACTGTCCAGGAGGGTTGTGAAGTCTCCATTGCCAGAGGAATGTCAGACTAGATAAGCATACACAAGCGCAGATGGATGTTGCACAGTTCGTGGCAGGAGGATGGATTACACATCTTCTCTTCCAGTCTTATTCTGTGTGATTTTTTGGGGGGTATGATTTCAACCCATGCAATGCCTACATTTTCTAGGCAGCTGCTCAGCAAAGTGCTCAGAAAGAAGCTGTATACCCACAGGACTACACACCAGATACTGTCACAGCAAGCACTTTCCACAATTTTATTTAAACTATCGTTTTCCCAAGAAAAATTGTTCCTAAGAAGCATCTCTCTTGAACAGACTATCATGTAATAGGTGTAAATTATAAAATACTTACTACAGTTGTTCCTAAAAATGCCCACAGACATTGTGTGTGATACCTTCTGTGACTGTTAGGGAAATGTTCTGTTGCCACAGAAAAACAGAGCAATAAAATCTGCATATAGCAAACAAAGATTTTACATGTTAGATTTCAAGCAGAGAAGCCTGACATCAAGAGCTGCTACTTTCTAATCAACAGAAAAATTCCTCAGGGACTATGAATATACTCAGTCTACAGCTCATTTTGTTTTCATAGAATAGAATCACAGGACTGTTAGGGCTGGAAGGGACCACAAGGATCATATAGTTCCAACTCCCCTGCCACGGGTAGGGACACCCTACACTAGACCAGGGTGCCCAGAGCCCCATCCAACCTGGCCTCGAACACTGCCAGGGATGGGGCCTCTACAACTTCTCTAGGCAACCTGTTCCAGTGCCTCATCACCCTTACAGGGAAGAATTTCTTCCTAATCTTCAATCTAAATCCCCCCTCTTTTAGTTTAAACCCAGTCCCCCTTGCCGTGTCACTACACTCCCTAAGAAACAGCCCCTCGCCAGCTTTCCTGTAGGCCCCCTTTAGGTATTGGAAGGCCACAATTAGATCTCCCTGGAGCCTTCTCTTCTCCAGGCTGAACAAGCCCAGCTCCCTCAGCCTGTCCTCATAGCAGAGGTGCTCCAGCCTTCTGATCAAATCTGTGGCCCTCCTCTGGACTTGTTCCAGCAGCTCCGCATCTTTCCTGTACTGAGGACCCCAGAGCTTGACACAGCACTGCAGGTGGGGTCTCACAAGAGTGGGGTTGAGGGGCAGAATCCCCTCCCTCGACCTGCTGGCCACAGTGGTTTTGATGCAGCCCAGGACATGGTTGGCTTTCTGGGCTGCCAGCGCACACTGCCGGCTCATGTTGAGTTTTTCATCAACCAGCACCCTCAAGTCCTTCTCCTCAGGGCTGCTCTCAATCCATTCTCCAAATGTAGAAACTGTAGTTTTCAGTCTACAGGCAGTGCACAAAGCAGGACAGAGCTCAGGTTAGCATGACCTGCATAAAACAAGGTGTGAAAAGACCATTAGTTCTCCTCTTGCCCAGTGAAAATGCAAAAGATAGCGTTAGCAATTGAAAAATCACATTCTGGTACGTTTTGATGTTATCTGCTTGTAAGGAAACACAGACGTGTAACTTCTATGTAGGGGTTTAGTAAAATGCTTTGCCAAAATTTTTGGTCTATATTCATATATGGAAAAGATGGGTCCAGTTCAGGAGTCTTCAAGAGTGGGACAGGATAAGGGGCAGTCTGGGATTT
The DNA here is from genome assembly GCA_013399095.1 of Psophia crepitans. Taxonomy (NCBI): domain Eukaryota; kingdom Metazoa; phylum Chordata; class Aves; order Gruiformes; family Psophiidae; genus Psophia; species Psophia crepitans. The sequence goes on along the minus strand of VWZZ01004911.1, from coordinate 247,715 downwards.
GAAGCATGTCAGAGCCTTCAGGTACAGGAGAGTTCTGGAGTAGAAAAGCACAATTAACCTAGGCTCACTCCTGTCCACTACCATCTGGATGTCTCTTTGCCTGGCCATGGGGAATTTTTCCTAGCAATAAAGTCTATCCTTATCGATGAAGTCATTGCCATGAGGAGTCTGATAAACATCCATTATTAATAGTGGCGGTAAATGTTCTCTGGTTTTCCCCCGTTAATTCAGATTATGTTCTTTTAACTATTGCAAAATCCTTTTTTTTTTTTCTTGGTAGAGATTCTTATCCAACATAGTTGACTTCAGATCTGTTATTTACTTAAAAGTTGTTTCTTTCTGTTGTCTTTACTCTTCTCTTTTTCTCAGTGACCAGGATGTATGTAGTTTTGATTATCATTAGATCATCAAAGGTCATATTTCATCAGGTTTTTTTCTGTTACAAGCTTCATTCCTCCATGTGTTAACAGAAATTCTACATTTCTAAGATTAGAGTCTAATCTTTATAGTCCTGAAACTGATCATCATAGGAGCAGTTATCAAACATTATTTCACTTTTCAAGTAGTCTGGCAGCAGATATTTGGACGTTATCAGCTCCCTCAACAGTACTTTTGCATCTGTTGCTCCACACCTCAATATTTGCTCTTTTAAAAATCTCAGTGACTGGCACATTTTCAAAATTTTCTGATGCAGCTTAAATGAACTGATCTTTCCCAAATTCAGTGGGTAAATTCCCAATACAGTGACTACCAATGGTCCAGTTAGTATATGCGTGATGTAGAAATGGGACTGTTGCTCATTTACCTTAAATTTTCATGCCATTACAGGATTTTTTTTCTCTCCCCCTTGAAGTTTCCACAAAGCACTCCTGGCTTTGAACAAACTGATTTATTGTATCATGGAGAACAACATCACATGGAAGTTCAAGACAGCTGGGAAACAAATAATAAATTACAAATTTTTAAAGCTTCACTTTTAAACAATTTGTATTTGAAAAGACCTTCTTAAATGCTTCATTATTAAAGGACTTAACAAACATACAGAAAAATTTGGTGTAACTGGCAGAACAAAAATTGTAACATTGCTAATTATGTCTGCCCATCAGGGGGTGGGCTTTAGTACATCCTAAACCATTTCAGAAGGATGGTCTTTGTTCTAAATAACTTCTAGCTGAAGGAAGAATGGACAGACAAGCAGACAGAGAGCAAAGGAGGGAAGATATTAAGTGAGTTCATGAGTTCATTTAAGGTGTGACAGGCCAGAGAGACCTATATAGGAGAGAACAGGGAGAAAATTTTGTATATAAGGACTATGCTGTGCAGTCATAACAATGCAGAAAGAGTAATCTGAGGTTCTTTAGTCTATTACCTTTAAGGATAAAACCTTCATGTGGAAACAGCATGGCTTATTCGGTTTTCATGCAAACTAGTTTCACAACAGTAAAAATCCTTCCACTGTAACAGAATTAATGAGGTTGTGTTAGTAAAAGCAAGGTGTTGAGAGAAGCAAAGAACCCATTAACAAAAGTAGCAGTAGCCTGCTGCAGGATGTGGTAAGGGCACCGGCTATAAATTATAAACACTCTGGATTGACTGCAGGTGTATTAGTTAAGCATTAGCAATACTGAATGTGTTTCATTAGCTTACTATCACTGAAACAGAATGTCTCTGGAATATAATCATGCAGTAAAGTTAGGGTTGTCTCCCAAGTTTTATGTAGACTTGCCACCATCTGTAGTCATATTTTTCTCCCTCTGTATAACTCCAAGGATACAGATGCTGAATACAGGCAGAAAGGGTAATAATTCACTGGCCAGTTTGGAAGCTGGCGAGTGAATAAGAAGGAAGCATTGTCAGAGACTTTTACAGTCAATGACAGATCAGAGGAAAACTAAAAAGCCAGTGAGGCTGGAATCCTTCTCTGTAAAGGAGGAATAAAGAATTGTGCTGCTGCAAAAGGGTAGAGCTCTCTGTTTGTTCGTCTTTAAGAAAGTGACAATTATTTCCATCGATTAATCAGATTCTGCATATTAAATTTTGCTATCAATACCACTATTTCTCCTTACTTGGTAGAGAGGGGGCTATTTTTTGTTACATAATTTTAGCCACGTATCTGATAAATGTCTTGTGAAAATGACAACTACAGAAATACTTTCTCACATGTTTTGATCCCCAAGGATTCAAGCCCAGAGCTGTCCTTCTGTTCTCTCCCACCCAGCTGAAGACAGACCAAAGAAAAAGAAAGGACTTCTGATGGAGCTGAACAATCTATTAAGACACAGGGAGAAACACTCACCCACGCCATGACATGAAGAGTACTTTAATGTAAGGAAAATGTAGCCAAATCAATCTGCTCAGTGCTGCGGCAGGCTAAAGGAAAGGCTTTTTAGCAATTCAATATGATTTAGAAAATATCCAGAGCCTGCTTTAAATGGCTTATATTTTTGCTCTTGTAACAGAGTGTTCCAGAGCTGAAGGATCTTCTATTCACCTCTTGAGCACTCAACTGTTTAGCTCCAAAGCCTTCCCTTGGTTGCACTCTTATAATCTTACCTCTACTGCGATAGCATTGTCATTCAGAGCACTTTAGTTAAAAGCGTGCTGGGTGGTACCTTTATGTGTTGTGAGAAACATCTTAATGTGTCACATCAGATACAGTCTCCATTTAGAGGTACAACAAATTGGTTAATCTAAGTTTAAAGATTCTTCCTTCCCATAACCCGTATGCAACCTTCCTGTGGATAACCCATCCGTTGATTTGCTGTTCTTCCCTCAGGCCACAGAAAGCCGAATTTTCCCCTTACTGATTCAGGATACCAGTGTAAGTGAATCAAGGTCAATAGGTACGTAATGTTTCAAGAAGGGGATGGTGACAGAATGAGCCACTGCTCTGTTTTATAAATGTGAGTGGTAGCCATTCAGGCAATAAAAATTCACTCCAAACTCACACTGGATCTCATGTAGCTTTTCTCAACTGTTAACCGTCTTACTCTGTTAATACTGTTAAAGAATATATGTAAAATATGTTGTTATAAATAAGATCCACAAGTTTTTATAATCTAATAGATGAAATGCTTTCTTGTCACAAAGAACCAGAAGGCAAATTGTGATGAGGAGGCTCCTTCTCCCTTGTCAGCACAGTGATATATTTGATTTCTTTCAATGACAACTAAAAATAACTGATTAAAAATGCCCTGAGACTTCGCACCTACGAAAACAGGTTAAGGAGAGACAGAACAGGCCAGTCATAAAAAAATATGGTCAGGTGTTTCACAGAACAGTCTGCTGTTTTTCATTGCCAGGCTGCTTAGAAATCTTTTCTGTACCAGGCACACAAGGAAATCATTAAGAGGAGACAAAAAAGATAAGCTGAGATAAAAACAAGGGTAAAGAAACACTCTCCTGTGGCAGGATTTCTAGCAGATTGCGAGTTCTGGCACTGCCACACCAGTGCAGAAAATGGCTTTCTACGCAAGACCTGAAACATATTTCTACCTTACTGAAAATCTGAGCACAGAATAATAATGCTTTAGACACCTTTTTTTGTTTTATTTTGAAATGAAAACCATTAATACTCAGATTGCGACCAACACACTGTATGTGTTTTTCTGGTTCACTGCAATCACTGATTCTGAAATCCGGTTTTCTTCTCTCTCTGCTGTAGCTTGCCAGTTTGAAATGAAAGCTGCCCCTGTTGCATGGCTCAGAGGTATGTAATTCCTGAGAAAGGTCTTTCTGTTTGTCTTTCCTCATTCTAAGAAGTGGTGTGCGATGAGGAGGTGGTGCTAGCAATAGATGATCTGGTTTTTGTTTTCCAAAGGATATAGTCTAATGAAGGTTTGTAGTAGCCCTTTTAACTTTTATACAGATTTTTAATTTGTTTTTCAAAGACTTCTCAGTAGAGGATATTCTTCTTCTATGTGAAACCACAACTCAATGCTGATCTATTTTATTTGAGTGACTGAACTTGCTGGACAGATAAAAATTTGCAGTCTTAAATGCTTAAAACTGGAGGCGTACCATTATCTTACAAAGAAATTAACTGGAGGAATTACAGCAGCTTCTAGTGGACAAAAGGTTCAATTTTGGGAAACCATTTTAGTTGTGATTAACAGCTTGCTGGTGCCCGTTAAAGCTTACAAGGCTAATCCTTCTAGTAAGGATATATTAGGCAATATTCACATTGTTTAACTTTAGCCACCTAAGTTATGTACCTGAATAAGGACTCCAGTCGCTTCAAGCTGCCCAGGTGCAAGGAGCATGAACGTAGCTTAAAATCCCCTGGAGGGCAATTCAGAGAGTCTGAAGTTGAGGCACTCCAGAGAGAAAGTGAAATTAGGTGTCTAAATTAAGCGGAGTGAATATGCCACCCTTGTGACTTGCTGGTGAGTAGATGGGAAGCAGGCGGTAGTACTGTAACTCTTGCTTTCCTTAGAGTGAGTGTAGCAAGGTCTGTGGAGCCCTCCGTCCTCGCTGTGCTCACAGGGCAGCAGCCAAAGCTGCTGCTGCTGCTGCTTCTTAATGCAGCGCGGGGATTTGGAGACTGCTGTAGGTGACAGGGCACTGCAAGAGCTGCTCCCAGCTACTTCAGGACTGAAATTACTATGGATTATTTATGCCAGACCTATTTAAATGCCTGGCAGAAGATTAAAAAAAAAAAAAAAAAAGTGAGAGCAAATTGCCTATTCAGGAAAGAATCTAAAAATTTACTTTAATTAAAAAAAAAATGGGAGGAAAAAGTAAGTGAAAAAAGTGCTTCCAGGGGATCCAGTCATAAAACAGTATTATCCTGAAAGTCTAAAGCTTTTAATATTACATGAATTATAAATTATGAAATGTAACAGTCAAAAGATTTCCAGACATTTCCCTGCTGATGTATAATCTTCTATCACTCATTGTCACCTTGTGTTTATATCACCCTCTGCACCACAGAATTGGCTTCAGCCCATAACAGTTACTGCGTTAAGTGCTTTTTTTTTTACCTTAAGATTCAGCATTGTTGTAAGCAAAATGTAACAAAACAATTGTGGTGTGAGACGTATTTTAGCTGTAGTTGATCTCAACACAAATTTACCACTTCGCCCACTTTATAACAAAAGGATATATTAAACAATAGCAAGAAAGTCTAGACTTTTATGGTGATCAGAAAATTTATACCACTTGCAAAATAACTTGACTAACAGAGTAAAAGATTAGCATGTACCTACTTCTGATTTTTCTATCTTAGATCACATCTGGTGTTAACTGGAATCAGTTCTTTAGCATAGTAACAGTTTCTATCATTGAGGGATCTCTCCTTATGCTTCTTTTGGGTCTTCTCCTTCTGTTTCTTTTGCTCTAACAGAGTTTTCACTATAATTTTGTATCCTAATAAGAACAGTCTAACAAACTCTTGTTTGCTCACCTAATATAAATGCAACTGCTCTTTTGATATATCCTACTAGCCATTGTATAAATGACAGAAATGTACGGTGATGATTTTAAGTCTGAAATTTCCTGTCTCCCTTGGACAATAAATGTGCCCAAATGTTGAAGCAATTTAGATCAAATAAACTAAACAATCTTTCATAACTACCTACTCACAGACAAATAAGTTCCATTTTCTTCTCTTCTTCCCCTCTCCATCTACTTCAAAGTAAAATAAAGTGGTAGTGCAGCAAATTATTTTCCGGATTTGCCTTTCTTTAATGAGTCCTATCTTTATTGATCCTCCTGAAAGCTGGGTACCATCTAGTCTGGGTACTAGCCTATTTCATGGACAACACTATGGTTTGATGTTTAATGGGAGTTCATGAGAGGGACACAGGCGATTTGAAAATCACAGGTTTAGGACTCCAGATTTCAGCCCAACCTTTTTTTGAGACTGTTCTAGTACTGATTCATTAACCATGATGCTGAAAGTAGGGAGAAAATAAGTTAATTCCAGTTCTCCCTCAGCACAGCCAGTTCCTCAGTCAGTTCTTTGCCCTCCTAGCTGAAGAACAACCTCCAGCAGATGCCATGTGCACGTGTAATGTGGTTTGAACTTCAGCTGGAGTCTTTCTTGTGCTATGCAGCTGCTCCTATACCTACAACTACCGTCACACTTCATATTAACAATTGCTTCATAGAACAGCACGTAGACAAAAGAAGCTTGAAGGCAAAGTCTTCCAAATATCTAAGTACTTTTCAGTTGGGTTACCATGTGTGCTTTCAGCATTTGCACTTGAAGGGAGAGGTCCAGGATGGCCCTTCAGTACCCTTCATCTGGGCATAAATTAATACATTTGAGAGAGAAACAACACTGTAGTACAAGTACACCTAGACATTACATCTGTACCTACGTTTCAAAACAAGTGCTACTTATTTCAGCTTAGTAGATCTTCTTGTATTCCTTTCCAAATTCCCAAAGAGAAAATGTGTGTTGTCTGAGGAGAGATAAAAAAATCTTTTAAACAATACAAATATGTAATTAAAAAAAAAAATTGGCTCACTGAGTGAGAGAGTAATACTCTGGAGATTTTGTCTGATCAAAAACATTCTACTTCTTGTAGAATGGTAGCTTAGGTAATTAGAAAAGGACATTTTTAGTTCCTGTAGGCTTTTAGTCTTTACGGGTCACTAGATAAGATGATGAAGTATACATTTTTATTGTATCTTAAAGTAGGGTTGACTCATCCATTTGATCACGTATAGGATCTTGCACTATTGTATCACTAAGATGAGGAACAGAAATAGCAAGTCTGCTGTACTGGTACTTTCTAGTCTTAAACAGTCCTGTTTCTTGAAATGTGGTATTAGCATACTGCAAGTTACCGTGTCCAGATATTGCAACAGCACCAGACTGCTGGAGTGTGGGTTTTGGGAAGAAGGAGGAGCTGCCTTCAGATGGTTTTCCACACTCACACGGTGCTAAATGCACCACACAACCTGTATGGAGCAAGTCAGAAGTTCATTGTCAGTTATCTACTTTTGACATCTACACACCTCACAGCTAATTATTTAGCTCGTAAGTTTGGCATGAGTGAAACTTGCCAGAGTCTCCTTCTCTGGAGATATTCAAAACCCACCTGGATGTGATCCTGTGCAACCTGCTCTAGGTGATCCTGTTTTAGCAGAGGGCTTGGACTAGATGATCTCCAGAGGTCCCTTCTAACCCCTACTACTCTGTGATTCTGTGATTTACTTAGCTTAACATGACCTATCGTGGGGTGTGTTTCTTGGGAGTATCCCTACAGTTTTTTGTGCATCATAACTTTCATGGTTTTTCCTCTAGCATTCTGACAGACTTCAACGAGTTTTACAATTGTTTAGGTGTCCACAACTACCTTTTGGTGCCTATAAGGGTCGACATCACATTGTACAAAGCTGCTTTGATTTAAGACACTGCTGTTTTTACAGATGCTACCCATAACTACTTTCTCGCATCTCTTATGCCACAGTTTCTTCAGAAAGAGCAGAAATCATAATGCTTGCTTTCTGGAGCTACAATTGAGAATCTTCACGATAAGGTTTAATATCTAAACACTAAAGAGCATTTCCTGATGCTATCTAAGCATCCCAGCCTCTTCAGAGAACTATACATTATCATCTAGACTCTAGTATTATGTTTGTTTATTTCTGATTTAGATGAAAATTTAAAAAGTCATTCAACCATTGCAATAATTAAGAAATTTCTAGGGTGTCTCAAACTCCCTTTGAGCTTTGTTTAGCTATCAGAGGGTCATTTACTTATCTGCTTCTATATCTGGTTTGGTAAGACCACACAGAGACATTCAGAAGAAACCAGAAGTATTTTCTTGGGTTAGTCACACAGTTACTTCTACAAAAGCAAGCTAAGAGTCATTCCTGCACTGTGCAGCTTCATTACGTGTGAGACAAACATGCTTTGTTAAACAGCAGGCCAAATAAAAAGGGCAATTCTAATTTCATATCCTACTCTTGGTAAAGTTCTGCTGGTTAGTGGAAAGATGGAGCATAAAGCTTTTCTACACCATTAATACTATTGTTTGACTCAGACTAATGAGTTTTGATCTTTGAATTGCAAGGGTTTTTTTTTACTGAATTGTAGGGAAATTACAGTTGTGATGACTTTGAGTAAAATCCTTTGGAGGAATGAGATAAAATGTAAAAATCAGACAAATTACTAACATGCATAATTAAATATAAAATGTGCAAAGAAGAATAGAGAATAAAAATTGCTGCTTCTTTGTCTTTCTTTTTTTCCTTTTTTTTTTAACCAGTCCTTTGTTCAAGAGAAAGAATAAGAAAAAAAGGATCAACAATATAGGATAAACTGGAATGTGATCTGCACTGTCATCTCTCAAGATCATTTTACATAGAGGAAATGATCCAAAAGATGTCAAATCCTCTGAATTTTTTCACAGCCCTCAGTGATGTTTAGATAAGACCTTAATGTTACGCAAACTGCCCTCCGTTCTATCATAAGGATTTTAAGTAGTAAGACTCCAGAAATCCCTTTGAAATGACTGTCAGAACTGTAATTTACTCCTGGGGAAAAATCTGAAACCTGAAATGAGGATGGTGTATGCCAAAAAAAAAAAACAAACAAGATTCACATATTTTTCAGGTGTGTCTATAGTTGACTTTTCTTTCTGAAGTAACATTCGGGTATTATCTTTAACCAACTTTTTTGCAGTGCCTCCAAGAATACATATCTAACATTCTTGCCTAACTAATTTCAGCTGTCACCAACATCAAGAGAGTACAACTGGTAAACAGCAGAGAGATAATAACAGGCTTTCTGAGCAGTCCTCAGGAGGTCTGGTTTGACTGCTTTCAAACATCTGGGTGAGAAATTAAACAGAAAGAAAGCTAAAGCTGATCAAGGTTATGTCCTTGTCAACTCTCTTGTTTTATTCTACCTCTAAAAATTCAAGGAATGGGTGGTGCCAGGGAGCACCGTGTTGGCATGCCTCAGGAGGGGGTGAATCAAGGGCAACCTCCCACTGGCTGAGCTCTCACTGAGGGGTCCATCAACAGGCCCACACACAGCAAGGGGGGAGCCAGGACCAGGGGCGACCCAGGAGGTAGAGGTTACCACTCCTTGGCAAAGCTCAGGGAGGGACTGAGATGGCCCCAGAGACCAGGACTTGGGGGGAGAAGGGGGAAGGAGAACCTGCAGTTATGGTCTTTTGGTACCTTCAGGCCCCTGACAGGGGCTAGGAAAGCCTCTTCACAGGATATATGCCCTACACTAAAATGAAATGTAGAGAATGAAGTAGGTGTTAATGTGAGTTACAGGACCTTGCCTGACATCCTTACAAAGAATCCCTACTTAAATGTGGAAAAGGACTGTGGGGGGCTTTGGTGTCAAAAGCAACTTCTGGAGAAACTGCCTTATTTCATTCTAAAATAACACTTAGTCATGTTGACCTGACTTCACCCCAAGTCCTGCCACTATTGATAAAAAACATCAGTTTTTTTCATCACAGTGAAACTGACTCTTTTTCCCATGTTAATGCTGTGTATAGGACCAAGAGGACACCACTTGCACTCAGGCCGTGCTGTTTTGCATGCTTGCTAGCCTGGACTAGGCTGTTTGCTTATGTCCAGCAAACCAGATGTGACCTATATCCTGACAGATGGAGAAACTCTGTGTGCGTTATGGACTTCAGGGGTTGGGATAATGATGCTACTTTCCAGGTATTAAGAAAAATACCTTAAAAACCCCCAAACAAGAATGAGTCCACTGGTATGGTTGCACAGGACACATAAGACAATGGCAGACATACACTCTAATTATGATTTCACCTAATCCTCAGGGTGGTGGATCCCAGACATCTATATATATGCCTGATAGTTGGGCATGAACATCCTAGCAGGAGAGGCTGGAATTTTCTTTTGAATAAAAGGAAACAGATTGAGGAGGGAGGGGTAGCTCTGTGCGTCATCCTCTGAAAGACCGGAGATGAAAGCTGTGTTTAAAAAAAGTCTTCCTAGACCAGGTGTAGAAATACAAGAGATAGTCAAATCACTATGGAAAATGAGGATTTTATGGGTTGTTACAGTTTGGATTATTTTATGCATTTTTAAGAGTATAATGTTTAATAGAATTCCTTTAGATTCCTTTGGGGGAGGGGGGAAAAAGCTTCATCATTAAGAGAACCAGCTGATATTTTCACATTAAATGTTTTAGGAGGAAAAAAATTATATATGTATATATAGGCATATTTACACACACATTCTGAAACGGTCAAGGTTGCCGAAAGATATTAAAAAAGAACAGTCATTAATTTACTGGAGTGAAGACAGGTTTGTGAACAAAGGGGTTATTTTAATTTCAAAAAATTGTTTTTTGAAAAAACCAAATTAACCCCAAATTAATTTTGTAATTTCAAAATTATTCTCTACATAGAAATTACTATGACTTGCAGTTTTCTTTCCTTCAGCTTTGTTCTAAAATATTTAATATCTTTAGGAGCACTAAGATCCAGAACAAAACATTTTGCCTGTCCCCAAATTATTTTTTCACCTTACTGACCACCAAAAAATGAATTTGTTTTTCATTCCCTTGACTCAGGGAAATGTTTCAGGATTGACAGAAGGCAGAAAAATTAAGCATTGGTAGAACTTAACTCTAAATGTGATTTAATGACATTTCCATCCTACCTCCCTAACAATTGTTTTGAGATTTACATTGATGGACTTTACATGCATGTTAAAAAGACAGCAAATTCAGTATCACTGTTAGAAATCATTACAACATGACGGTAAACACAGGGGCAAAAAAGAATGCCACAAATAGTTCTAAGAAAACAAAGTATTAAAAGCTAAAAAATTATGCAAAACATTCTTCAGTTTAAAGGGGTCTTGATTTAGGCAAACAATTATCCTCTTTTGAGAATTCACCCAGGTCATTCATTTACAGTTACTAATCTGTCCTGTAATTCAAGACCACTAATTCCTTAGCTACTTAAGGTATAATTCCTCACAAAATTTCATAATTAATTCATGCACACATATTATTCATTTTCATTTATCATATTTGAAGCTAATTAATTTACATATTTCTGTAAGAGTCTTAAAGGAATTATACGTATGAAAGAACTGTGGGTGACTTGCAACGAATCAGGTTAAGTCAAAGTGATAATTTAATGAATGTTCTGGTCCAGATTTTTATCTCAATTATATCATGGTGAATAGCAGTATTGAATAACTGAGTGTATGATTGAAATCACAACCTGGTCTTCAACACCAGCACCTCAGCATTTTCACAGAATCATAGAATATCCCGAGTTGGAAGGGACCCATAAGGATCATCGAGTCCAACTTCTGGCTCCACACAGGACCAGCCCAAACAGAGTCGATGACTGAGAGCATTGTCCAGACGCTTCTTGAACTCAGCCAAGATTGGTGTGGTGCCCTCTTCCCTGGGGAGCCTGTTCCAGTGCCTCACCACCCTCTGGGTGAAGAACCTTTTCCTGATCTCAAACCTAAACCTCCCCTGATGCAGCTTCATGGCTTTTCCTTGGGTTCTATCACTGGTCACCAGAGGGAGGAGATCAGCACCCTCCCCTTCGCTCACCCTCATGAAGAAGCTGTAGGCCACCTTGAGGTCTCCCTCAGTCTCGTCTTCTCCAGGCTGAACAAACCAAGGGACTTCAGCCACACTTCA